>CAUYON010035948.1:0-17879 GCA_963573935.1 Arctocebus calabarensis
AATAATATATTTAACAAAGGAATGCCATGAAGGATATCTGTAACAGTACGATCAAAATATTTCTGAATGTATATGAATCGTGCCCTGTGATTGCACCAATGTACATAATTATGATTCAATAAAATTATTAAAAAAAACAAACTTGCTGGATGATTTATTTGCATTTATAAGATTTTTTTTTCCTGCATTATTGTCCTTTTTGAGCTTTACTGAAGAAAGGGCAGTTGTGAACTTTTGGTAACTTAGTGTGTTGCTGAAGAGCTGTGATCTGAGTAATTAAGTGTTACTTGAGAAAGAAAATAGATTTACTGACTTCTCACACCTCTTCACCTCCTCTTATTAAGCGTTAAGAACATTGTTCTAGAACAATACAGACATGTCTGTTAACCTCAATATACAGTGTTAGGGGGAAAATATAATTTTATTTTCTGTGCTGTTATGAGTTACTTTATAGACATCATTTTCTACTTTGGAGAGTAAAAATCAACACAAAATACAAATTTAGTATATAAATATTGTTTTTACATATCATACATTGAAAATGTACCAAAACGTCTCAATGGACATTTGTATTTCTAAGAATGCCTTGATAATTTTAATAATTTCATGAGATATTTGAGTATTAGCATGTTTAACTAATGAATTCAGTTGCAGTAGAGGTGTGCTAGCTCTCAGATTTTATCCTGAAGCATGAAGGCTAATTGCCTTTCAGATATTTAGATGGTACAAGCAGTATAATTGGTCATAAAGTTATATAGTCTTTTTCAAAATTCAGACATGCTATTTGACTCAAGAGCTTCCTGCATCAGTCAATTCCATTTCTGTTTTGGAAATGGACCACTTCTTCAGGGCCTTTGACATGAATGAAGTTTATCTATGTTTACTTCTTTTATCGAAATAGATAAATTTTGCAAGACAGTAATAAAGAGGCAAAAATTTGTTTTTGTTTTAGAATAATCTGATTTTTTATTAAAAGTAATTCATAAACTCCATTAATTATAAACATATTACTTCCAATTAGTTTGCTGAATGAGTATTTCACATTTTCAATATCTTACTTATTTTTTACTTTTTATTTATTATAGGTACATAATAGTTTACATATATATAGGGTACATGTAGTATTTTGATACAGGTATTTACTATGAATTAATCAAGTCAGGATATCCATCACCTCAGGCATATAATAATTCTTTTTGTTAGGAACATTCCAATTTGACTCTTTTGGTTATTTTAATGTATACTCTGACTTATTGTTGATTATAAACACTTTGTAACTTTGTTTTGCTAACAAATATTCTTCATTCTATTTTTTTACATGCATTATTCATCCCAACTTTGCTCACCCCTTATTGCTACACTTCCCAGCCTCTGATAACCATCAGTCTACTATCTGTCTCAATTACTCTTAACACTGAGCCCTCACATATGGATAAGAACTTTGTACAGTAAGATTTGTCTTTCTGTGATTGGCTTATTTCACTTAATTTAATATTCTCCAATTTCACCATGATGTTTCAAATGTCAGGATTTCATTCTTTTGTGTGTGTGTGTGGCTATTTTTATAATTTGTTGTGTACATATAACCTATTTTGTATTTATAGCAAAATTTCTTTAATTTATTCATACACTGATGGACAATTAGAATGATTCCATATCTTAGCTATAACAAACAGTGCTCCAATAAACATGGGAGTGCAGATATCTTTCTTTTTTTGAGACAGAGTCTCATTTTGTCACCTTTGGTAGAGTGCTGTGGCATCACCTCACAGCAACCTCCAAGTCTTGGGCTTTAGCAATTCTCTTGCCTCAGCCTCCCGAGTGGCTGGGACCACAGGTGCCTGCCACAACACCCAGTTTTCTTTTGTTGCAGTTGTCATTGCTATTTTAGCTGGCTGGGGCTGGGTTTGAACCCAGCGCCTTACTCACTGAGCCGTAGGCACCACCCCTAGATATCTTTTCTATATACTGAATTCCCATACTCTGGATGTGTACTCAGAAGCAGGATTACTGGATCATTACTGGTGGTTCTATTTTCAGTTTTTTGAGAAAGCTGCTTACTGTTTTTCATAGTGGTTGCGCTAATTGACATTCCTATCCACAGTGTTCGAGGGTTTTCCCTTATACACATGCTTGCTTGAATTTAACTGGGATGAGATTATATTTTATTCTAGTTTTGATTTGCATTTTTCTAATGAATAATGATATTGAGAATTGTTTCCATGTATCTGCTGGTCATTTATACATCCTCTTTTGAAAGCTGCCTATTCAGATCCTTTCCCAATTTTTAATCAGATTATTTGATTTTTCCCTATTGAGTTGTTGGAACTCTTTATATATTCTAAGAATTAACTTCTTGTCAGGCTTGTAGTTTGCAAATATTTTCTCCCATTCTGTGAATTGTTTCTTAATTTTGTTGATTGTTTCCTTTGTTATGCAGAAGCATTTTACTTTGATGTGATTTTCTGTTTTAGTTGCCTGTGCTTAGAGGATATTACTTAAGAAGTCTTTGCCCAGCCCAATATCCTGAAGCAATATTTTCTTTTAGCTGCTTCATGGTTTAGGGATCTTGGATTTAAGTCTTTATTCCATTTTGACTTGATTTTTATATATGGTGAGAGATAAGAGTCTAGTTTCATTCTTCTTCAGATATGTGGATATCTGGTTTTCCCAGCACTATTTATTGAAGAGACTATCCTTTCCTCACTTATTTTTCTTGGCATCTTTAAGATAAGTTCATTACAGATGTGTGGATTTCCTTTGGTTTCTTTAGTATGTTCCATTGATTTGTGTGTCTGTTTTTATGCCACTACCATGCTGTTTTGATTACTACAGCTTTGTGTAATAATTTGAAGTTAGCTAATATGATTCCTCCAGTTTTGTTCTTTTTTTTGTTCCATGTAAATTTCAGGGTTTTTTTCCTGTTTCTGTGAAGAATGTCATTGGTATTTTGATAGGGACTGCATTGAATTTTTTGATTGTTTTTTTTGTAGTATGAACATTTTAACAATATTGAATCTTTCAACCCTTTAGCATGGAATATATTTTCATTTTTTTCTTTTTTTGGTCCTCTTCAAATTCTTATATCAAAGTTTTCTGGTTTTTATTATAGATATATGTCACTTGTTCCATTTATTCCTAGGTATTATAAATGAGATTATTTACTTGTTTTTTTTCACAAAATGTTTGCTCTTGGGATGTAGAAATGCTACTGACTTTTGTATGTTGGTATTGTATGCTACAACTTTACAGAATTTGTTTATTCATTCTAATAGTTCTCCCTCAACAGGAGTTTTGGGGGGGTGTCTCTAGATTTATGTATAAGATTATATTGTCTGCAAATAGGGACAATTTGACTTGTTCCTTTTCACTTTGTATGCCATGTATCTTTTTTTTTTCTCTTGGTTGATTGTTCTAGCTAGAACTTCAATACTTTGTTGAATAATAGTAGTAAAATTGGGTATTTTTGTCTTGTTCCAGATCTTGGAAAAAAAACAGTTTCAGTTTTTTCACATTTAATGGAATATTAGCTATGTGTCTGTCATATGTGGCTTTTATTATGTTCAGAGAAGCTCTTTCTTATATCCTTTTTTTTTTTTTTTACCCTGAAAGGATGTTGAATTTCATCAAATGCTTTTCCAGCATCATTTGGAGTGATCTTATAATGTTTGTCATTTGTCCTTTTGATAAGATGTATCACGTTGATGGATTTGTGTATAATACTGAACCATCCTTGCTTTCCTGGGATGAATCTTACTTGGCCATGGTGAATAATTTTTTAATGGGTTGTTGATTTCAGATTGTTATGTGTTTTTTTCTTTTTGGTTTGCTTGTTTTGTATTTTTACATTTGTATTCATCAGAGAAACCAGCAAATAGCTTTCTTTTTTTGTTATGCCTTTGCCTGGTTTGTGGAGTATTCCTTGTGGAATGAATTTGGGAGCATTCCTTTTGTCTCCATTTTTTGAAATAGTTGAAGTAGGATTGATATAGTCCTTCCTTGAATACTTGAAAGAATTCAGCATTGTAGTCATCAGGCCCTAAGACTTTTTATTATTGTTTCTATCTCATTACTTGTTATTTGTTTATTTAGGTTTTGGATTTCTTCCTGATTTGTTCTTGGTAAGTGTGGTACGTGTCCAGTATTTTATCCATTTTCTCTATGTTTTCCAAATTATTTGGCATATAGTCTTTTATAGTAGTTTCTATAACATCAGTTATAATGTCTCCTTTTTCATCTCTTATTTTATTAATTTGGTCCTCTCTATTTTTTCTTAGTGTAGTTAAAGGTGTGTCTATTCTGTTTATCTCTTTATTAAAAAATAATTTTGTATTTTATCTTTTTAACTTTTATTTTGTTTAAATGTGACTCTGTTCTTTATTATTTCTTTTCTTTTATCAATTTGTATTTGGCTTGCTCTTATTTTTCTAGTTCTTTGACACAAACTATTAGTTTATTTATTTATACCTTTTCTACTATTTTTCATGTGGGTACTTAGTGCTATAAACTTTCCTCTTATTGTGTTTGTTGTATCCATGGGTTTAATATATTATGTTTTCATTTTCATTTGTTTTGAAAAATATCTACCTTAAAGGGATGATTTTATACAAATAGGGAAGTACTGGATTTGCATAGGTTATTGTATAATTTTAATACCTTGCTTATAATTATTGTTTTTGAAAGCTTCTGAGAAATAAATAGTCTAGGCTCAGAGACTCTTGCCTGTTATCCTAGAACTTTGGGGGGATAAGACTAGAGGATCTGTTGAGGCCAGGAGTGTGAAACCATCCTGAACATAAGTGATACCCAATCTCTACAAAAAAAAGCAAGAAATTAGCCAAGTGTAGTGGTACATGCCTGGAGTCTCAGCTGCTCTGGAGGCTGAGGCAGGAGGATTGTTGAAACCCAGGAGTGGGAAGGTACAGTGAGCTATGAAGATGTCACTGCAGAATAGTATACAGAGGAAAATCCTATCTCAAAAAAGGAAAGAAAAATAGTTTTTATAGTATTTGGGTAAATTCAACTAGATTTACTGATTTAATAAATGAAATCCTGAATGTCCTAGAGAGATTTAGGCAAGTTATGCTTCTTTAAGTCCACACTGATTTCCTCATTGGTTTTTGATTTATCATATCTCTGATTTTATACTTCTTTACTTACAAAATTAAATTAAATTGCTTAGCCTGAACTTATTTTCTTATCCCAGGCTCCCTGCCCAGAGGATTTGTAATATTAATACTTACTCAGACTTAAGACTCCCACTAAAAACAAAAAAAGAGTTTAATTAAGTTTTAAATTAAAGAAGTAAAGAGTTTATAAAATATGAATATTTTTCTATTTCATATGTTTCCCACAGTTTCCATCTTAAAAAGGCATTCTGAGGAATGCCTCATCCCACAGGCAATAAACTGGTGTAATAAACAGATGATAAATATCTTGCATTATTATTTTATTTTTTGAGCTCATCGATTTTTGTATAATCCTTCTATTTGGGACAAACTTTCTTTAAAGGAATTTTATAGGGAAAGAATAGAAAATAGCTGTTTATTAAATTCTATTAATCGATCATGAACTACCTTGATATGTTTTTAATTATTTTAAGGGCTGGAATTAAGGTAGCATAAATAGTAAAGCAATGTTATTCATGGTTTTAAATGTTATAGACCACAAATAAGTTAACTGAAAGGATTTCTATTTTATTTCCCAGCATTTAAATTAAAATTTCTCCCATTAATGTGCCTATTTGCTATTCTTTTAAAGTTTATTTATGTAAAATGTTATAGCTTTGCTATGATACTTATATAAAATATATTAAATACCTAAAACATATATAATGTACATATAGAGAGACCTCAGCTGGCATTAAGTCTTCTGTCAGCCTATAGCTTAATGCTAAGTGTCTAAACTTCTACCTAAACATATTAGTAACTTTGGTGAATATATACTTAAAAAACAAGGAAAGATATTAAAACCAAAGATCTCATGGTCAATTAGTGAATGCTAGTCACCAAATAGATTTTTAGCATTCAGCTTATTTTACATATCAGAGATATCTTATATAAGTTCTATATTCTAGTATCAATTAGGAGATATCATTCATATATATTCATATATATATATGGTTAATGATTAAACCATGAACCTCAAAGCTTAGCATGATACATGAAAAATATATCCTTAAACCTAAGATAAGGAAACGTTGACATGTATGTGTGTGTGCATATGTATGTGTGTATACATTTGTATGTTTGTGTGTGTGTGTATATTTATATATATGAATCAACTAAATGAGGTGTTATATTATTTGTTTTACAACTCTATGAAGAAAGAAATTTGAAACCTAGCAATGAAATCATTTCTATAGCATGTGAATTATAGAACCAATACAAATATCCCTTACAGATAAATGCAAGTTCCAGGTTAAGTAGAAGGACAGAGACAGATGTCTCTGTTGGATAGGTGGATCAACTGAAAATATACAAATAACATTTTTATATAGTCCTCTATTTATTCTTTATATGTAAATAAGACCAAATTTTTAGTTTACATGGAAAATATTGAGGCAATTATAGATAATGAAGTTTAGAACTTAGATACCTTGTATGTATACATAAGGTTTAGTAACATCAGGGTGTAATTATGTTTTCTAGGTAGCTAGGAAATAAGTGCCTAAGTAAATAAGTCCACTCTCCTGTAGCACTTTAAGATGAAAGAGAAAATTTGTAACTGCATTGTGAATTGAAGACCATATTGTGGTATTTATAGAAGTTATCTATTTTAGTAATTACCTGTCATCTTCTGGGATAAAAGGATAAAAATGGAGCCAGAGAGAAGTAAGATTCCAGAGAGAGTTTTTATAGATCCAAAAGAACTTAGATAATTGAAATTTTGGTCAGTAGAGAATGATATGAAATTAATCTTTCTAGCTATAAAATTGACAAGCTTTTTCTTGAGAATTAAATGCCAGAGTAAATGGTAAATCTCATTAGGGGATAGACTAAGAAAACGTTGTTTCTGATATTTGCATATCTTTTTCCATGTTTAGGTGCATATATTTGTAAATTTTGAAAACCTGCTTTGTAATATGGTCTGCCAAATAAATTTTGATGTTGAGATAATATGGCTATAATAGTGGTAGTTTAGTTTTATAAACTAAAACTTTGCAATATGTATTGCTTTTGAAAAATTCAAAATATTGAGAGACAATGAACATCATATAGTGTCCCTGTAACAGGTTTGTATCTTAGAAGCTCATATGTGCATTGTTAAATTATCACAGGAAATCACTAAAGAAGATAGAAAGGAAGGAAGATAGAATAAAAGTGAAGGAGGGAGGAAGAAAGGAAGGAGATAATTATGGGAAAGATGAAGAGAGGAGGGTAGCCTTCTGTTCCTATTTCTCTCATTCCAAAACTTAAAGGATCAATTAATCTAAATTTTGTTTATGTAAAACACATTTCCCTAATATTTTCTTTCATTATTCAAATCTTTTAAAACTAGATGCAATCCAGGCCAGGTGTTGTGGCTCACACCTGTAATCCTAGTACTCTGGGAAGCCAAGGTAGCTGGATGGGTCTTCTGAGCTCAGGAGTTTGAGACCAGCCTGAGCAAAAGTAAGCCCTCGTCTCTGATAAATATAGAAAAACTAGCCTCCAAGCTACTTGGGAGTCTTGTGGCAAGAGGATCTCTTGAGCCCAAGATTTGGAGGTTGCTGTGCACTACGACATCCTGGCACTCTACCCAGGGTGACAGAGTGAGGCGCTATCTCTAAAAGAAAAAAAAAATTAGATGGATTCTTTCCATGATATTAGACTATTGGTGATAATAGAATCACCTTATTACTGAAATGTGGTCAATTTACTCATGGTTTTGTTATGAGAGAGCTTCATCACCTCCACCTACTACCCTGGAGATGGACTTTGTATGTTCTTGTCCAAATGGACCATAACTCTCTAATAGTAAGGGTGCCATTTTCAAAAGTTTTATGTTATTTTTACTTGACATGTAATGATTATGTACACTTGTGTGGTGCACTGTGATGGTTTGATACATGTATACACTGTATAAAGGAATGATGTTTTTTATTTGGGCCTATTATGCATGCCCTAAATTTCTGAAAAGCAGAACTTCAACTTGAATACAGGAAAGACTTACTGCACAAAATGACATCACAGTTTCTCGTTCACTCAAAGATCATTCACACATCGGTAGCTGTAGATGGAAGACCTTCAGCAAAGACCAGCCAGGGAGAGATCTCAGCTAAGATGCCTCCTGAGCTCTGCTGGCCGAAAATGCTCACTTGAGCAGTCATAGGCTTTCAGGCTTTGATACAAGTTCTGAGCTGTCTCTGGCATTAGTCATACGTGTTTCTGTTTCTGGGCAGATTCTCTTCCTACAGCCACAGGTGTGATCCCCAAACTTCTCAGATCTGCTCTAATATCACCTCCCTCCCTTCTCTGACATTTTATCCTAAGTGAGCTTGAGGAGTGTGCAATAATCTGACTTTCCCCTACATCTTTCAGATTGTTGAAATATAAACCATTCCCCTGATTCCCTCTAGGTCTTCCACTTTGATTATTTTGAGGCCTTTTCTACTCTCTGCACAGCCAGATCTTGGAAATCAAAAGTTTGGTTTTATTATTTCTGTTATATTCTTGCAGATCTTTTATAACAAGCCTAAATTTCCCCAAAGAAATATAGGTACTTCAGAATGACTAAAATAGTCATTCTCAGGAGTAACTACTTATTGGAATCATCTAGAATCTCAACATTACTAATATCCAGTCACCAAGCCATGAATCATATTTAATTGCTCTGGCAGGTGGTGTAAGAATAAGTATTTAAAAAAGGCTTCCTGAAAAAGCTCAACATTCAGCTATAATTGAAAATAATAGTACAAGAATAAGCACATACAAACAAGAGTTATTAAGTACAATGATTAAAATTTCAAGATGTTATCTTGTAGTAAGTATTCGATACTATAGGAAAAATGATCAGCATAGAGTCTTTTCAAATATTAAATAATTGCTTTTCTAAATCTTGATAATTACACAAAATGTTTGAGAAGCAAAAAACTAGTGCTATGGTGGCACCTGTGGCTCAAAGGAGTAGTGCACCAGCCCCATATGCTGGAGGCGGTGGGTTCAAACTCAGCTCCGGCCAAAAACTGCAAAAAATAAAATAAAATAAAATAAAATAAATAAAAACACCATCTGTTTTTAAAAAAACAACTAATACTATGATATTAGCAACTGTTCCATGGAAATGAACATGTTCATTTGAAATTAACTGAGAGGTGAGAGAAATGGGGACATATTAGTCAAAGAGTACAAAGTTTCAGTTATTAGGATAAGTTCTAGAGGTCTAATGTTTAATACAAGGACTTTAGTTAGTAATGCTGCTTTTTTTTTGTATGTTTGTTTGTTTTTGCAGTTTTTGGCTGTGGCTGGGTTTGAACTGGCCACCTTCAGCACAGGGGCTGGTACCCTACTCCTTTAAGCCACAGGCACCACCCAATAATGCTGTGTTTTGTATCTAAAATTTGCATCTTAAATAGTCTCATTAGGTTTACCTGGATGTTCCTACTTTCCCTTGTTCCCCGTGTAAAGAATGAGTACTGGTACTAAGTAGAGCAGATGATAGAGTGATACAAATACAAAGCAATCGCACACATTTACTGCAAAGGAAATGTACGTCTGGGAGGTAGAGATGAGTCATTCTTCAGAGAAGAACCCCAAAGTCGAAGCCCACTGTGTCTTTCATATGCTTACTAGTTTCTCCCTCCTTCTGGCAGGATTGGTTGTCATTTCTCACCTTTGGGGTGATTGACAGATTGGGTTATATAACAGATTACATAACAGGTTAGGTTTGTATAACAATGTTCTCACTATGCATGTCCTTCCAGAACCCTTCTTGAAAACTCCACCTATGCTATGTTAATAAGAAGGTAATGAGCTGTAGATCAGTTAAAGGATGTAGGCACTCGAAACTGTGTATGTTCCCACTAGGAACCATTTATAGAGCAATTTCGTTCCTAGCTATAATTCAGTTCTTGCTCTCTACCCTTAGCCATTTCCGTTGTCACCTGTTTTCCCTCTGGCAGACCTAACAAGGGAACTGATATTTCATGGTTATCTTATTTAGTTCAGTGTAGAAACCATTTCACATCACAATGGATCCATATATAAACACATTACATTGAACAAAGTAAATATATACAATCTGTATTTGTCAATTATACCTCATATAGATGAACAAAATAAGAAATAAAAGACAATTCAATTGGCTTGGGAACTAGACACAAGTTTCAGTCCTGATATTTCCTTTCAAAACATTAATGATGAAAAATTTTTGATACTATTGATTTGGAATGATTATTAACTTTTGCAGAGTAATTTTAAAATGAATTTAATCTTCATTTTTGGATAATTAGTGATGATCATTTTTTCATATGCTTGTTTGCCATTTGTATGTCTTCTTTGGAAAAATGTTTATTCATGTCCTTTGCCCACAATTTAATGGGATTATTTTATTGTCATTATTATTGTTGAGTTGTTTCAGTTCCTTGTATATTATACATAGTAGTGTCTTATTAGATGCATACTTTGCAAACAATTTCTTCCATTTTGCAGGTTGTCTCTTCACTCTTTTGATTCTTTCTTTCGCTGTGTAGGTGCTTTTCAGTTCAAGTCCCATTTCTCTATTTTTGTTTTTGTTGCCTGTATTTTTGAGGTCTTATTCATAAATTCTTTCTCTTATTGGAAACTCCTGTTTGGGTTCTTTTTACAATGGAAATGTCTTCAATTCTTTGAGACTCACATTACCTATACTAGTCTTATTAAAGTAATTGGATATCCACATACAGAAGAATGAAACAGGATCCATCTCTTTTACCGCTCACAAAAGATAACTCATGATGGATAAAAGACTTAAATGTAATGATGGATAAAAGACTTAAATGTAAGACATGAAGCCATAAGACTTCTAGAAGAAAATATTTGAAAAACTCTTCTAGTGGGCCTAGGCAAAGCATTTGTGACTAAGACTCTGATGGCAATCACAACAAAAATAAATAAACAGGACTTGATTAAATGAAAAATCTTCTGCAACGCTAAGGTAATAATCAACAGAGCAAATAGACAACCTACAAAATGGAAGAAAATATGTGGTTAAATAAAGGGCTAATAGCCAGAATCTACAAAGAACTTAACCAAATCTGTGGCACAAAAATCCAACCTCATTAAAAAGCTGACAAAAGACACGAACAGAAGTTTTTTAAAAGAAGATAGGCAAATGGCCAATAAACATATGAGAAAAAGCTCAATGTCACTAATCATCAAGGAAATACAAATTAAAACCACAAAGATTCATCATCTTATTCCAGTTAGAATGGCTTTTATTAAATAGACCCCAAACACCAGATGTTCCTGTGGATGCAGAGAGAAAAAATTCTTTTACACTGTTGGTATTAGTATAGAACATTCTAGAATGATTTTGAAACATTTCTTCTTTTTCTATTGTCTATAAGATTTGGCATGATCTGCTTTTTGAAACTCTCCTTTACACTTATTTATATAATATTAGTTGTCTACTTTTTGAGACTTTGGAAAAAAAATAAGAAGTTAACTGATGACGTCATACTGAGCCTCAGAGTCAAAGCACACTATAATGTCTTATTTGACAATGTGAACTTATTTTCTTGGCATTATTATTACTAATATTGCTTAATATTTCAATGCAATAATCATCTGTTTTCTTTTCTGAATGTATTTATCTTTGTTCATTCTTTACATGATTTTTGTTTCTAGTCCTTATCTTAAACATTGTTATTGTTATTAAATTTTAAGCCTTTTAAATTCTGTAATAAGGCAATAAGTGGAAACCTAATTAGCACATGTATATGTAAACATAAAAAATAAATAAATAAATAAAAAGACCCCAAACAACAGATGTTCCTGTGGATGCAGAGAGAAAAGAATTATTTTACACTGTTGGTGTTAGTATAGTATGGTGCAAGTTAGTATAACCTCTATGGAAAACAGTATGGAGATTCTTCAAAGAACTGAAAGTAGACCTGCCTTTCGATCCGGCAATCCCACTACTGTGTATTATCCAAAGGAACAAAAGTCATTCTATCAAAAAGATACCTTCACTTGAGTGTTATTGCATCACAATTTACAATGGCAAAGATGTGGAATCAAACCAGTTACCATCAATTTACAAGTGGATTAACAAAATGTGGTATATGTATACCATGGAATACTACTCTGCTATGAAGATGGATGACTTAATGCCTTTTGCAACAATTTGAATGGAACTGGAGACCACATATACTTGCTGTTAAATTGACACTAAGCAATGAGCACACAAGTTAATGCAAAGAAGTAAAATTCAATGGGAATTGAGCAGTGGGTAGTGGGGAAAATGCAAAGGGGAAAAGCCTACCTAATGGGTACAGTGAAACTATCTGGGTGATGAGCACACTCAGAACTTTAATCCAAGTATTACAGAAATGACTCATGTAACCACAAGTATTTGCACCACCATAGTACTTTGGAACAACAAAAAAGTCACCCTTTTTTTCCCTATAATTGTCTCAAAAAAACTAAGATGCATTTCAGTGTGATTTTCCTTGTTTCCTCTGGAGCATTTGATACTTTTCGCCACGTCCCTGCCTGGCAATTCTTTCCCGATATCACATTTTCATGGTTCTTTGACACCTGAGTTAGGTTCTAAAAGAACCTGTAATGGTCATCTAGGTCAAGGTTCTTTCTTACATTCTCATCTTATTCAACACAATTTTTCTGGCTGACATTATCCACTCCCATTACTTCAGCCACTCTTCATTCTGAAATGTCTTATTAAAAACTACCTCCAACTTTCTCTGGATTTTCTGATGTGTATGTGTTCTTCTTTGAGACTTCTCTACTTTTATACCTTAAAACATTTAAAAATAACATTTCCAAAAATGAACTCACTCACTGTCTTTGTCTCATCCTTCAACCCTAAGTATGTTAACACAAGTGACTAAATCCTTGGCTCTTCTTTATCCTCTTTCCTGAAATTAAACATCAGATATTACAGATGCTACCTCCCAAATACTACTGAAATTTCTCTCCATCCTGGTAGCTCTGTGCTAGCTCTTCCCTCCTACTGTTTACCTAGAATTATATATTTTATTCAATTTAGCTCTCTGTGACAATTTCTTACAAACTGAGTGTAATCATCTCATTTCATTATATAACATTCCTTTACAATACACCATTGCCCTTAGGACAATTACCTAATAGTCACTTAATATTCATTTCAGGTTGCTGTACTAATGTTATTCTGATTATTCCTTCTTCTCTCATTCATTTGAGAATCTCTCATGTGCCTGGAATGTTCTCTGTGCAAACTTCACTACCTGCACGTACTGTACAGACATACACAACAAAAACATGTACATACATGCACACACTCCATTTACTTGTCTGCCTAAGTTCTGTCATAATTCTGATCTTAGTTTAGTTATCACTTCCCAGAGATAATTTTCTCAGGAAGTCTCTAACCACTGCCCCCCACCTCAGAACTCATAGCAAACACCTCTTCTATGTCCCCTGCCAGTATCCTGTCTTTCCCTACCATAGTTCTTAAATCATTTACTTGTTTATGTGATATTTTAGCATGGACAGGAAAAAAAAGTCATATATGCTTTAGTTGTTATTTTTCACTATTTTCTGCCTAAATAACACTTATTGTGTAAGAGACTCTCACTAGTCTGGGATACATAGGTCTAAATTCTGTATTCTCTACTCACAGTGTCAACTTAATTAGTCACAAATTCATCTGTCTCAGATGCACAGAAATAGTGCAAATTTGAAGATATCCTTTTTCTACTCATCATATGGTAACTTTTCAATTTTTTTTAGTATATATTTTAACAAGTGAAGGATAAGCCTTTCCAGGGTCACACCTGTAATCTTAGCACTCTGGGAGACCGAGGTGGGTGTACTTGCTGAGCTCACGGGTTAGGGACCAGCCTGAGGCCAGAGCGAGACCCCCTCTCTAAAAATACCCAGCCATTGTGGCAGACACATCTATGTAGTTCCAGAGACTCGGGAGGCTGTGGCAAGAGAATTGCTTACGCCCAAGAGTTTGAGGTTCTGTGAGCTGAGATGCCACAGGACTACTGATGGTGATAAAATGAGATGCTGTCTCAAAAGAAAAAAAAAAGGCTTGATATATTGCGAATAAAAGGGTGACATCTGCAAAATATTTTTATGTATTTCATACATTTCATATGTAATGTATTAGACAATACATTAAATTATATAATTATGATTTTATTTTTTGATACAGACAAGGAACATTGTAAATGAAATAAGAAAATGAGGACAGAAACCATCTTTTGAATTATTTTATTTTTACCCCTTGTTCACTGTATTATTTTCTGGCCATTCTTGCTGCTCACTTCATTTGACATAACAAACGCTGGAAGAATCAAGGATGGCATCATGGAGAATTTGAGTCCTCTGCTGTGTCTAAGGGCATGGTTATTTAGTGACTTCTGACTCTTCTATATGGTCTTTCAAATCCTGAAAAGAGTCTTGGTAAGAGCAACTACAACCTCTAACTGCCAGTCCCTTTTCACTTGTCATCCTACTTACATCTGTGCCAAACCCTAACTTTTCCCATTCTGTGGGTCCCCTTTGCTCCCAGAAATGCATGCTTTCTTATTTAGCAGTATTATTTGATGGGTTTCTTTGATACTTTAAACAAAATCTCACTGATTCTTTTTTTTTTTTTTTTAGAGACAGAGTCTCACTTTGTCACCCTCAGTAGAGTGCTATGGTGTCATAGTTTACAGCAATCTCCAACTCTTGGGCTTAGGTGATTCTCTTGCCTCAGTCTCCCACGTGGCTGGGACTACAGGTACCCACCACAACACCCAGCTATTTTTTTTATTGCAGTTTGGCCAGGGCCTGGTTTGAACTTGCCACCCTCGATATATGGGGCCAGTGCCCAACCCACTGAGCCACAGGTGCCGCCCTTACTGATTCTTAAAATATTGTTTTTCTGCAGGAGTTTACATTCATTCATTCTCTATTTTCAGTTTAAATGCTTTCCTCTTTTAAGCTACCAGCAATATGGTAATGAATACAAATCAATAATACAGATTCTGTGTACTTTGCCAGAGATTGCATCCTATGTATCTAAGTTCCAAAAGGATTTTACCTGGATAAAAGCTTGTATGGTATAGAAATCAATATGTCACATAATGGGATGTGTTTATAGTGACAAGAAATTTATCCTACCTCTTTTTTTTTTTTTTTTGAGCAAGTTTATTTCAGGTTAAAATGAGGGTACAAACAACCAGGACCAGGTCACAATATTTGATTTCCATAGGTAGATTCCCTCTCATGGTTATGTTCCCCCACACAAAAGGTCTGCCCAACCCTCACACCCTGTGCTCATTCAGTGGGAGCATCCAACCCTCACTTCCCTTTCATCATTACCCCTCTCCCAACTTGAATTGAAATAAGTTTTTCTCCTATATGGGCATGCATCAAATTGTCTACTGACTTCATACTAGTAGTCAGTACATTGGGTAATTGTTTTTCCGTTTCTGTGATACTTTACTATAAAGAATGTGTTCCAGCTCCATCCAGGATATTACAAAAGATGTGAAGTCACAATTGTTTTTATGACTGAATAATATTCCATGGTGTGCACATACCACAATTTGTTCATCTACTTCTGAGTTGATGGGCATTTGAGTTGTTTCCACATCTTGGCGATTGTAAATTGAACTGTGATAAACAATATTGTGCAAATGTCCTTATGATAAAATGATTATTTTTTCTTCTGGGTAGATGCCTAATAGTGGGATTGTGGGGTCAAGTAAGAGATTTAATTTGAGATCTTTGAGGATTCTCCATACTTTTTTCTGAAGAGCCTGTATTAGCTTTCAATCCCACCAAAATTATAAGAGTGTTCCCCTCTGTCCACATCTACCCCAGCATCTTCAGCTTTGAGACTTTGTGATGTGGGTAATTTTACTGGGGTTATTTGATATCCCTGAGTGGTTTTGATTTGCACTCCTCTGATGATCAAGGATTTGAGCACTTTTTTGAATATTTGTTAGCCATTCATCTGTCTTCCTTAGAGAAGGTTCAATTCATGTCTCTTGCCCCATGTCCATGGGATTGTTAGCTTTTTGTTGTTGTTGTTTATTAATTTTCCTTCACTATAGATCCTAGTTATCAAGCCTTTGTCTTATTCATAATATGCAAATATCTTTTCCCGTTCTGAAGGTTGTCTATTTGCTTTGGTTGTGGTCTCCTTAGCTATACAGAGCTTTTCTTTTTAGACTTCCATGGCAATTGCAACAACAAAAATATACTACCATGTTTAATTTTTTCAATCCATACTTCTTTGATTTCATAATCTTTTTAACATGGGAATGCCAGATAAGGCATACATTAATAAAATATTTTCTTTGAGTGATATGAACTATGTCCAATAAAGATAACCTATTTTTGTGGATAGCTATGTCTACTTACTGGGGATTGACAAACTATTGGAATATGTATGGGTTCACATGTGTACAGCATGCTGTTAGCTTGGCTTATTTATTCAAGTGTTTTCCCACCAAAATGCAAGGCTATCCGCTAAACCATGAAATAGGTCCTTAATTCTTAAGTGAATTGAAATCAAAACTCCATCAGGGTTTTGGATGGATCAATGATCACATGAGAGGAAATTAAAAAGCAAAGAAGAAATATACTATTAGAAGTATGCTTTAAGGCCATTTCTCCACCACTTTATGCAATCTCCCTTCCTCTTTTATGCCTTCAGCTGGACATTTTGGTGAGGGTTATTTTTGCAGAGTAGTTATTAAACGTAAAAGACATATTCCCCATGTATGCTTGAAGGGTAAATAAAAGAATCCATTTAAATACAAGAAACAATGGGAGAGTATAAATCATAATTAAGCATGTGTGTGTATGATAATATAAAAACAAAGGCTTTAAATGGTATTGTGGTCTTTAGCTATTTCAAATAGCCAAATACTGAGAACATTATGTTTAAAGGTACCATTAAGTATTCAAATATGACAAATCCATATTTAAATTCCACAGGTAATGATATGGCCCAAATGCTTACCCTATAAGCATCAATTATATTATATGGCTCATTAAATTGAGCAAATTATGGAACTTTTAAATTTAGAGAATGGCAAAAATTTAAATTATGTATGCTGCCTTTTAACAATATGTATTTTGAAATTGTTTTATAATTATGTGATAGTATTTGTAATGGGAAAAGTAGAATAAAAATTAGGTTAATTTTTTTAAATTTATTTTTTTATGAAGTCATAGTTGAGTACATTAGTGCAATCAAGGGGTACAATGTGCTGGTTTCATATACAATCTGAAATGTTTTCATCAAACTGTTTAACATACCCTTCAGGGCATTTTCTTAGTTATTGTATGAAGACATTTGTATTCTGCATTTAGTAAGTTTCGCCTGTCCCCTTCTAAGATGCACCAGAGGTGTGGCCCCACCAATAACCTCCCTCCGACCCAATATCCCCTCTCCCCACCCTACCCTTGCTCCTTTCCCCCTGTTCTTGTGTTATAGTTGGGTTATACCCTTCATACAACAGCTATAAATTAGCTTCATAGTAAGGCTGAGTACATTGGATACTTTTTCTTCCATTCTTGAGATACTTTGCTAAGAAGAATTAGTTCCAGCTCCATCCATGTAAACATGAAAGAGGTAAAGTCTCCATCTTTCTTTAAGGCTGTGTAATATTCCATGGTATACATGTACCACAATTTATTAATCCATTCGTGGATCGATGGGCACTTAGGTTTCTTCCATGACTTAGCAAT
>CAUYON010035949.1:0-81844 GCA_963573935.1 Arctocebus calabarensis
ATGGTGCTGGGTGAACTGGCTGGCGACCTGCAGAAGACTGAAACTGGACCCACACCTTTCACCATTAACTAAGATAGACTCTCACTGGATCAAAGATTTAAACTTAAGACATGAAACTATAAAAATACTAGAAGAAAGTGCAGGGAAAATTCTCGAAGGAATCGGCCTGAGTGAATTTTTTTGAGGAGGACTCCCCAGGCAATTGAAACAGTATAAAAATACACTACTGGGACCTGGTCAAACTAAAAAGCTTCTGCACTGCTAAGAACACAGTAAGTGTAGCAGGCAGACAGCCCTCAGATTGGGAGAAAATATTTGCAGGTAATGCCTCCAACAAAGGTTTAATAACCAGAATCCACAGATAACTCAAATGTATTAGCAACTTCTCTAAGGAAGACAGGCGCACGGCCTACAAGCACATGAAATAATGCTCATCCTCCTTAATGATTAGAGAAATGCAAATCAAAACTACTTTGAGATATCATCTAACTCCAGTAAGATTAGCCCACATAACAAAATCCCAAAGCCAGAGATGCTGGCGTGGATGTGGAGAAAAGGGAACACTTCTACACTGCTGGTGGGAATGGAAACTAATATTCCTTTTGGAAGGATGTTTGGAGAATACTTAGAGATCTAAAAATAGATCTGCCATTCGATCCTATAATTCCTTTACTAGGTATATATCCAGAAGACCAAAAATCACACCACAATAAAGATATCTGTACCAGAATGTTTATTGCAGCCAAATTCACAATTGCTAAGTCATGGAAGAAGCCCAAGTGCCCATCGACCCACAAATGGATTAATAAATTGTGGCACATGTATACCATGGAATACTATGCAGCCTTAAAGAAAGATGGAGACTTTACCTCTTTCGTGTGTACATGGATGGAGCTGGAACACATTCTTCTCAGCAAAGTATCTCAAGAATGGAAGAAAAAGTATCCAATGTACTCAACCTTACTATGAAGCTAATCTATAGCTTTCATATGAAGGCTAAAACCCAGTTATAGCACAAGAAATGGGGAAAGGGGCAAGGGAGGGGTGGGGAGGGGGTAGGATGGGTGGAGGGAGGGTGATTGGTAGGATCACACTTACGGTGCATTTTAGAAGGGTACAAGTGAAAATTACTAAATGTAGAATATAAATATCTTCATATAATGATTAAAAGGCCATGAAGGCTATGTTAAATAGTTCAATGAAAATATTTCAGATTGTATATGAAGTCAGCACATTGTGCCCCATGATTGCACCAATGTACACAACTATGATTTAATAAAAAAAAAAAAAAGACAAAACAACAAAAGAAACTGAAAGATGGGGTCAATGGGATTGGCAGAATATCCAGAGAGCGTGTGTCCCAGGAGCCAAGTGGAGAAAGTATTTTATTCTAAGAAAGATGGAGAGGTCATCGTATGTGACAAATGGTGCTGGAGAAATGGGGCAGGGAGCCTCTGGGGCTCTGGGACAGGCACTAGGCAGAAACTCAGTGTAGAGAGAGGAGAAGCTCAAACACACACATGGGCTGTCACCTGCCTTGAGTCTGTCCAGGCCGGCATGACAGCTATTTCTCATGTCCATAAAGAAGGAAATGGCCTGATGATACCATATCAAGCATGTAGGGGGTGGCAATGAGGACTAACATCTGTGACCAAGCTGGTTTTGATGGATGGTGGGTCAGTCATGAAGAGATTAGGAGGAGGTGGATTTGAAAAATGAATTTGAGTCATGTAAAGCAGATAGGGAAGTCACATATGGTTCCCAGGGAAGACTGACACATGACGGGCTCTGGCTGGAGGATCCAGGGGCAGAGAAGGGAAGGAGACCATGGCCGAGGAGCCTCCAAACCCCACAGGCTTGCCCCTTGTCCCCTAGATGTGGGGCCAATGGGGATGTGCTTCTGGTAGAATGAGCGTAGATTTGGGCATCAGGCAGCTTCACAACAACTTCAAACACTGGAGACTGGTCACTTTTTACAAATAAGAAACTGAGATCACAGGGTGGTGTCACTTGCCCAAAGTCATACAGTTAGTCAAACCCAATGCTGGATAGAACGGCACAGCACCAAGTTCAGCCCCCATAGGTCAGAGGTCAGTACTGTTTCAACTGCAGTTTCAGAGACGGCTTGTCAGAGGTGTGCCGTGGAGGAGAGGCGTGGAAACCACCGTGTACTGTATGTCCCTAGAGGTCAGGCACGTGCAGGGAAATGCTCAGTTTGGGGATAGGGAGAGTTACAGGTTGTGTTTTTATTATTTTATTATGAGGTTGTTTATTATTTTATTATGAGGTTGTTTATCATTTTCTCCTCTTTACTGGTGAAGAAATAGAGGCTCAGAAAAGCTGAACAATGTGCCCTAGATCACACAGCGGCAAGTGCTGGAGTCTGCGTTTCAACCCAGATCTTCTTGCCTCCAAGGCCTGGGTTCCTTTTTCTGGACTACAACAGACTAGGCAGAAGCAAGATGCCAGATAGGAAACCTGCTTCCCTCTCTCATTCCCAAAAAACATGATGCCTCATTGAACCTTGGGTTACTCATCCATACCTATAAGATTCAGAGAGGTTATCACCCATAAAACAGCATTGTGCCCAGCACATAGTACTCGAGAACTAAGAGTCTGATTATCTGATGATTATTTTTATTTTACAGATGAGAAGGCATTTCAGAGTCCATTAATTTCTTCATACTTTAAAGAGTAAGAGCTGAAATCTGGATTCAAAGTAAGACATGGGACATTCCAAAATTCACACAAGTTTTTTTTCCATTTCAGTCCAAGATAAGAAAGAAGAAGATGGACATTTCAGGCAGGTGGAGCGCGCCAGCAAACACATGATATGGGAGCAGGTGTGTGTGTGTAGGGCTGGTGTGTGGGAAAAAGATGACATCAGGTTCTAGCCAAGTTGGAGTTCCACCTTAAATGACAAGATGGGCTACCAGGGCCTCAGTTTGATGGCATGTACAGGGAGCTGGCCACATGCCAAGGCCTGAGCCTGGCAAAGCTGAGCCCTGGCACAGGCAGTGTTTATAGCTGCCTGGTCTGGCAGTGGTGATACTGCCCTTAGAGATTTGCCCTTTTCTCTCTGACCCAGCCTTTAACCTCTGAGGTAGTGGGCTATGCCTTGCCTAGTAGGCACCTGTGAGATTCAGATGCCTGTTATAGATGGATCATCCAGGGGATGATCAGGTACCCCACCACCACAGCAACACTATGCAATAGGTTCTATGATGTGCATTTGATGAAAGAGAAAACTGAGGCTCAGTCAGACTTGCCCAAGTTCACACCACTGTAGCAGGACTAGGATTGGAACCCAGGTCAATCTGTCTTCAAGGCTAGTGCTCTTTCCTCCATGCTATATCAGGCTATTGACTTCTGAAAGGCACAGACCATGAGGTGGCTCAAACATGGCCTGAGGGCAGCCTGAGGGCAGGTGGGAGACAGCAGGCAGAAGCTGGTCCAGGACTGGCCAGAAGAGGGGAGGGGTGAGAGAGATATGGGTCTTGGGGAAGTAGGATCATCTGTGTCCACCCACCTTGACGTGGGCCAGCCTGTTTGTCTGTATCCTTCACCCAGAGAAAGAAGCAGGGGCTAACCTAGGCCAAAGACACTGGCTAGACGCCATGCTCGCCACTGACTGGCTCTGTGGCCTCCGGCTAGTCACTTTACCTCCAAAGCCTCACTTTACCGGTCTGTGAAGTAGTCTCCCTACCACCACACTCACATAGGCAAATGGAAAGCACTGTGGCCCAAGGATGCCCAGGCACTGACCTGTGTGCACCACGTTCCCACGCTCTGAGCTTCTGGCCCCTACCCGCTCCCCCACCTGGGAACCAGCCCCAGGCTTGGCAAACCCAAACTAGCCTGTCAACCCCACCCCACTGGCTAGTTAATGAGTGACCCAGGTTCTGCGGCCTGGTCTATAAGGAGCGGTTAGCCGAGGAAGCTGGTGGGAGCCAGGTGGCCAGCGTGGCGGGAACACGAGGAGCGAGATGGGCTGCAGGGCTGCTTGGGAGCTCCTTTTCAGGGCGGCCGTGATCCTCCTGGTAATGCTGCAGAGCACACAGTCAGTCTACATCCAGGTGAGCTCCTCTGGCCAGCTGGCTCTTCACCCAAAGGTCCCCATGGTGGGTGGCTAGGCTGGAGGGGGTGTGCTGGGTATTCATAAGGTAGGGGGGCAGCACCAGGCTCAGGACTCAGCCCAACACCCATCACCACCCTAGGACCAAGATAGCTGGCTGGTGGGGACAGCTGGCATCGATGGCAGTGATGATGGTGCCGACAATAGCAAAGGCACATGCCGGGCACAGAGACATGGACCCAGCCCTGGAGGAGCCCAGAACGAGCTCTCTATATTCACTCAGGGTGGATGGGGACAGTCACCAGAACCATTCCCCTAACTGGTAACCCTCAAGGTGACATTGCAGAATGAGCAGGCAGTTGCCATGGCACAGCACATGCAAAGCCCTGAGACATGACAGCGAGGGGTTGCAGGTTCCTTTCTGGGCACCTGTGAGGCCCGACTGGGTCATAAAGTGGGGACTGCCTGACATGGAGCAGGATGCTGCTGGCCTCACCAAGCTCTGCAGAGAAATCTGGAGCTGGTTGTCACATCCTAACTACGGGCAGGAGTCCCAGCAGGGTTGCAGAACTTGGCCTCCCCTATAGCCCTGGCCTTGGGGCCTGACCAGCTTGGGGTTGTTAGCACTTTGCTGTGTCTGTTCAGGGGTGAGCTCACAGTTAGCGAGTATGTGATGGCATCAAGCCCTGATGGGGGAATGCCAGATGAGGGAGTGGGGCATGTAAATGGGTGTCTTCCTATCTAACGCAATGCCTGATCCACTGTGCTCTGTGGCCTTGCTGCTTCTTACTCTGCCAGCTCCTTGGCAGGGTGGGATGCCAAGGGTGTATGATGGGAGGAGACCAGAGAGCACCTACTACCCCCAGCTGTTCTTTCCAGCATGCTTGGTCTCTCCATGAGGACAGGAAGGGGCCCAGGGAACCCTGGGTCTCATGGCAGTGCCTCTGGCGGATCTTGATGCCCTTCCATCTCCTCCCTCCAAGTACCAAGGCTTCCAGGTGCAGCTGGAATCTGTGAAGAAGCTGAGTGACCTGGAGCAGCAGTGGGCAGCCAGCCCCCGCCCGTGGGCCCAGAGCCTCCTTCCTGCTGTGTGCCAGCACCCAGCACTGCCCCTGGATCTCCAGACTGTCTGCACCTCTCAGGAAGCTGCTAGTATCTTCAAGACTTTAAGTAAGCGCCCCAGGTTCCTGCAGAACTTCCTGGCCCTGGTGCATCTCTGCCCACAACCCAGCTTCTCCGCCCCAGGTTGTTTTTGCTAAGCATCCAGAGGCTGAGGACAGGGACCATCAAGAAACTCAGTCCCTGTCCCCTCCAGGATTTCCTGGTTCAGGCACTGCAAGGCAGATATGCCCAGAGCCTCTTAGTCCCAGAAAGTCCCTCAAGGGCTTCATAGATGGGAGGGAAAGGGGCACAGATAGGTTTTCTCCCCACCCAGAGACCATTGCTAAGGACAACTGTGACAGATCAACAGACAACGGTTTCATGGAGCATGGGGAGAGCCGGCTCACGTCCAGGGGGAGATAGGTCTGCAAGGCTTCCAAGAGCAGGAACCTGAGGGCGGAAGCAGAACAGAACAGGAGAACCAAGCACCTAGCTATGTTTACTGAGCACCTGCTGTGTGCTGGGCCCTGTGTCTGTCCTGTTGCCTGAATTTTCTCTCTGCAGCAATCCTGTCAGGTTGATGTTGTCTGTTTAGCAGACAAGAAAACTCAGGCACAGAGAGTGTGACAGACTTGTCCAATCACAATTCCTGCTGGGAAGAAGAGTGCCTGGGACTTGAACCCAAGCCTCTCACTTGGCCTCCAGAGTTTCATGCTCCCGCTCTGTGAGCAAGATGCCGCCCACTCCTACACAGGCCTTTTCAACCACCTGGCCAGCTGCACCCCTGGTACCACAGTCTGGGGGTTCAGGTCTGCTAATGGGTTTTCTCCCCACCCAGAGACCATCGCTAAGGACAACTGTGAGCTATGTGAGAACATTGCCTGTACCGGTTGCCTCTGAGACGGCCCTCAGTGTCCTAAGCCCACCCTGGACACCTTGCCCCCTCAGCCCACCACCTCAGCAGCCTCCCATCTCTATCTACACTCAGGCGGGGCCCCTGGCCACCACAGTCATCACCGCCCTCTCAAGGCCCTGGCAGCTGGATTTGCATCTGGATCGGACACACAGCAGGAGGAGAGTCTGGTCCCAAGTCAGCTGAACTCTGGAATAAAGATTCTACACCCAATGCGGAGTCTAGGTTTCCATCTGTCAATCCCCAGGAATGATGCATGGGTGGAGCTTCTTGGGAAGCTGGGTGGGTGACTAGAAATACCAGGCAGGAATTTCCCTGAATTTTCCAAAGCCTAAGGAGTTGTTTCATCTAACCCAACTTCTCTCTCTTTTTTTTTTGAGACAGAGTCTCACTATGTCACCCTCAGTAGAGGCCATGGTGTCACAGCTCACAGCAACCTCAAACTCTTGGGCTGAAGTGATTCTCTTGCCTCAGCTCCCCAAGTAGCTGGGACCACAGACGCCTGCCACAACACCCAGCCATTTTTTGGTTGTAGTCGTCATTGTTGTTTGGCAGGTCCTGGATAGTTTCGAACCCACCAGCTCCAGTGTATGTGGCTAGCACACTAGCCGCTGAGCTACAGGTGCCAAGCCCTAACCCCTCATCTTATTGGAGGGAGTCCAGGCTCAGGGAGGGGATAGGGCACCCAGGATTGCAGAGCTCAAAAGCTGCAGAGTGACCTAGACCCATTAGAGCCCCAAGCTAAGTTCAAGCCTCCGTGGCTTTAGAGCAAAAACATCTGTGCTTCTGACCTGGGGCTGGGCAGGAAATGAGACTGAAGGGGTGGCTGAGGGGAGGATCATCTGAGCCCCTTCCCACACTGACTCTGCCCCAGGCCTCCCTCCTGCCAGCTCCCAGGGGCTATCTAGTCAGCACCAGCGGGAAACCTTTTCTCCCTCTCTCCATCTGCTCCATCTGGGTGGTGCTGTTTCTTAGGCACCATTTTAAGCACCATTATGAATTCACAGAGTCTTCACAAAAGTCTGATGAAGCAGACACTGCCATTATGACTGTAAACACAACAAGGAGAGTCACATAACTAGCCCAGGATCATGGACTGAGCAAAGTGGCAAAGCAGGCTCCTTCCCAGGATGTCTGGACCACAGTCTGTGCTCTGACTACCATGTTACTGCCTTCCATGTTGCTGGGCCTAGGCCCATGGTGCATAGTGGGGGGGTTGGTACAGCCATTGTCAGTGCCTTGACTCAGTCCAGGAGCCATTCTGAGGGTTCCCAGGAGCAGGGCCTTTCCAGAGGGGGCTCCTCCTCAGCCTTGGCACTGGGCAGCCAGGTAGGGAGAAATCTGGGTACCAAGAGACCATCTGAACTCAGCCTACCAAGGCCACAGTGGCTTTCCCAGACAGCTTCCCTCCCTGCCTGCCCAGTTCTGCTCACAAGTCCTGCCGGCTCCCAGGCTCCAGCTTCTTTCTCAACCCCACCCCACAGGCAAGACTGGCTGGGGGCCTCTGTGGCGCTTTCTGTGGCTCTCTGGGCCCCTTCTCATCACTCACTGGGGCCCTGTGGCACTACCCCCTGTCAGGCCACAGCTCCCTTCCTGGCCCTGTGTCCTGTGGGCTTTCCATGCCCACTATGCCGGAGGAATGCCCCAGCACCACTCTGATGGTGCCTCTTACCCTTCTGAGGCTCCTCAGAGCTACCTCTCAAGTCTCACTCCAGCCCAGGCACCACAGGGACTCATCTCCCCCGTCCCTACAGCTATGCTGAGCTCCCACTTCCCTGGTGGAAACAGAAAAAGGACCTGCCACAGACTGAGCTCTTACCATGTACCAGGTGCAAGGCTGTGCCACTGCACAGAAATAGTAATAGTAGCAGCGTGGACAAAGTGCTCACTGTAGGCCAAATGTACTCTTTGCTTCCCTTCCTCTTCCTCCTCTTCCTCCTCTTCCCTCTTCTTTTCCTTTTCCTTCTCTTCCTCCTCCTCTGTTTTCTTATTCATCTTCCCATTTTCTCCCCAACCCCAGCCTCTGGTAACACTATTCTACTCTCTGCTTCATATATATATATGGAGAGAGAGAGATATTCCACATATAAGTAAGATCATGCAGTATATGTCTGCAGCATAATGTCCTCCAGTTTTATCCATTTTGTCACAGACAACAGTATTTCTTCTTTTTTAAGGCTAAATGGTATTTCCTTGTGCACATATATTTCATTTTCCTTATCCATTCATTTGTTGATGGACATTTAGGTTAATTCCATATCTTGCCTATTGTGAATAATGTTAAAATAAACACAAGAGTGTACATATCTCTTTGACATACATCATTTCTTTGGATATATATACCCAGTAGTGGAATTGCTGGATCATACAGTAGTTCCATTTTTAATTTTTTGAGAAAACTTCATATTGTTTCCCATAATGTTTGTATTAATTTACAGTCCTGCCAACAGTGTGGGAAAGTTCCCTTTTGTCCACATCTTCACCAGCCCTTGTAGTCTTTTGGTGTTTTGTTTTAAATTTAATTTCTTTTTCTTCTTCTTCTTCTTCTTTTTTTTTTTTTGAGATGGACTTTCTCTATGTTGCCCAGGCTTGTCTTGAACTGCTGGGTTCAAATGATCCTCCCCTCTTAGCCTCTCAAGTAGCTATAGGTAGGGGCCACTTTGCCCAGCATCTTTTATTTTTTGATAAAAGTCATTCTTATAGGTGTGAGGCCATAGCTCATCTTTATTTTAATTTGCAATTCCCTACTGATTTGTGATGTCAAGCACCTTTTCATATAACTGTTGGTCTTTCATATGTCTTCTTTTTGAGAAATGTTTATTCAGGTCCTTTGCCTATTTTTTAGCTGAGTTATTTGTTCTCTTGCTATTTATTTCCTTATATATTTCAGATATCAACTCCTTATCAAATGTATAGTTTAAAATATTTTTTCTTGTTCCATGGGCTGTTTTTTCATTCTGTTGATTTTTTTTTTTCCTCAGACATGCAGAAGCTTTCTAGTTTGATGCAATCCCATTTGTCTATTTTTGGTTTTGTTGCCTTTGCTTTTGAGGTCATATGCAAGAAATTTTAGCCAAGACCAATGTCAAGATTTCCTTCCATGTTTTCTTCTGGTAATTTGTTTTTGTTTTGAGGTGAAATCTTACTATGTTGTCCAGGCTGACCTCAAACTCCTGGGCTCCAGTGATCCTCCCACCTCCCAAGTAACTGAGAGGTGTTCACCACCACACCCAGATTCTTGTAGTAATTTTACAGTTTCAGGTCTTAAGTTTAAATCTTTTTTTTTTTCTTTTTTTGAGACAAAGTCTTGCTTTGTCACCCTCAGTAGAGTGCCATGGTGTCCTAGCTCACTGCAACCTCAAACTCTTGGGCTCAAATGATTCTCTTGCCTCAGCCTCCTGAGTAGCTGGGACTACAGGTGCCACCACAACCCCCAGGTATTTTTTAGAGACAGGATCTTGCTCTTGCTCTGGCTGGTCTAAAACTTGTGAGCTCAAGCAATCCACCCACCTCAAACTCCCAGAGTGTTCAGTCTTTAATCCATTTTGATTTTATTTTTGTTTATGAAGTGCTATAAGTGTCTCTCAATTTTTCTACATGCTCCAGTACCATTTATTAAGGAGACTATGCTTATGATCTTAGCATTTTTGACAGTTGACAGTGTGTGGATTTATGCTGCAACTTTACTGAATTTGTTAGTGTATCAAAAAGCTACTAATTTTTGTATGTTGATGTTGTATTCTGCAGCTTTAGTGAATTTGTTCTTCCTCTATTTGATTCCATTAGTCTCCATGTCAGTACCATGCTGTTTTGATTACCATAGCTTTGTAGTAAGTTTTGAGATCAGGTACTGTGATAGTTCTAGCTTAAATCTTTTTTGCTTAAGATTGTTTTGGCTTATTTGATATCTTTGGGGGTTCCATATGAATTTTAGGATTTTTTTTCTATTTCTATAAAAAAGTCATTGGAATTTTAATAGGGATTGCATTAAAAATCTGTGGATTACTTTGTGTAGTATGAACATTTTAATGATATTAATTCTTCCAATCCATAAGCATGGGATATCTTTCCATTTATTTGTGTCTTAATTCAATTTTTTCATCAAGTTTTATGTTTTCCAGTATATAGTTCTTTCACATCATTGATTAAATTAATTTTAATTAAGTTGTTTTTGTTGTTGTTGCTCTTGTATTATTTCCTTTATTTCATTTTTATTCTAGTTTATTGTTAATGTATAGAAAAGCTACCAATTTTTGTATGTTGATTTTGTATGCTGCAACTTGACTGAATTTGTTTATTAGTTCTAATGGTGTTTTAGTGGAATCTTTAGGGTTTTTAATATGTAAAGAGCATGACATTTACAGAGACAATTTAATCTCTTCCTTTCTGAGCTAAATGCCTTTATTTCTTGTTCTTGCCTAATTGCTCTCATTAGGACTTCCAGTATAGGACTATGTTGAATAAAAGTGGCAAGAGCAACCACCATTGTCTTATTCCTGATCTCAGAAGAAAAGCTGTCAATTTGAGTCTTCTCTCTTTTTTTCTAGAGTAGCTAGTTATCAATTTTGTTTATCTTTTCAAAAAGCCAACTGAATTTTATTGATCTTTTTTCTTGTTTTTCTAGTTTCCAATTCATTTATTTCTGCTTTCATCTTTATTTTCCCCTTCCTTCTACTAACTTTAGGCTTGGTTTGTCTTTCTTTTTTCTAGTTCCTTTAAGTATAAGATCAATTGGTTCATTTGAGGTCTTTCCTGTTTATTATATATTTTTTCTTTATTCTTTTTGGATGTGGGTGTTTATTGCATAAATTTCTCTCTTTGAATTGGTTTTGATGCAACTCATAAGCTTTGGTATGTTGCATTTACTCATTCATTTGTCTCAAGATTTTCAGTTTCCCTTTTTAATATCTTATTTAATACACTGGTCATTCAAGACCAGTGGACTTTTAAGAACTTTTCTACTATTACCTCATTTACTCTTTACTCAATTCTATAATGTAGGGATTCTTGTCATTCCCATTTTACAGATGAGGAAACTGAGGAAAGAACAGACTAAGTATACTGACAAAAGTCGCATAGCTTTAAAAGGCAGAGCCGGGATTAGGGCACAAAGAGTCTGGCTCCTGAGTTAGGACATTTTTGGTTTTAGATGGAGTAAAAAGCCCACCACTCTTGCTCAGGCTGGTCTCAAACTCCTGAGCGCAAGCCATCTTCCTGAATCCTAGGATTATAGGCACGAGCCACCACACCTCTTCCAGAGTTAGGACATAAAATGATTCTACTCCACCACACATCTTATCAAATCCCCTAGCAACCCTGGGATGCTGGATCTGTTATCCTCACCTTCAGATGAGAGAACCAGGTCTCAGAGGTACACATAGTTGGTGAATAACAGTCAGCCTCAAACTCAGTCTTGTCTGTATCCCAGGCTCCACACTATCCTGAATGAACCATTCTAGTCCCTCTGTGTGTGCCGATAGCAGCTCTACCTTGTAGAAGACTCTCTTCCTCCCTACTTACACAATGGTTTTGAAATTCTATCCATCCCAATGCAAATCCCAAGGGCTATTGAAAACTCACCTCTTCCCCTTTCACATAGCCTTCCCAAATCTCAGCCACAAGAGGCCTTACCCTCTGAATTCAAAAGCCCTGGGAAATCCTCCCTGACTCCCTCTGTGGTGCACCCCCTACACTCACATTCACATACCTACACCCTGCCCCCAAAAGGACCTTGGATTCCTCCTCTTTCTTTCCTCCTTACCTCTACCTTTGCCGATTGGCCTTACTTCCATGCCTTACCTCCTCAACCCCGTCTAAGCCTGACCCTAGTCCCCTTTTCTCTGGTTTGTTTTATCATTTATTGAATTCTCTGATGTTCATCGTGTCAAGCCTGGGAGGTGGGAAGTATTTTTGTCCCAGTTTACTGACGAGGAGTCTGAGGCACAGATAGGGAAGCTGACTTTCCTAACATTACACACTACTTAGAAGACCTGGGGCTGGAACCCATGGCTAAGACCATGTAGCCCCTGCTTTTTCTTGGTCCTATGTTATATGCTCATGCAATCATCCATGTGGCTAGACACCCCCAGATCTGGGGGTCAGAGAGGCTTCCCCAGGCATAGAAGCTATTACAATAACAGGGTGGCCAGGGCTGTGCAAGGGGTGAGGAGTGCCCTGAGAACACTAAGGACAGAGTGGTAATGTTACCCATCATCCTCTGTTCTTATGCTTGGGCACAAAGAATTGAAAGCAAACCCCAAAGCAGCAAAGCAACATGGAAGTTTATTAAGCAAATAAACCTCCAGACATGGAAGGAGGTGTCAAGAAAGATTAGCAAGTGACAGTACAGTCCAAAAGAGGGGTAGGAGTGGGCACACATCCCATCAGGCAGTGGCCTTGGGGGTCTCTTAGATTTCTATTTTTCTTTCTTCTGACTTCCTCCTCCTTGTGTTGCTGTCCCCCTAGTTAATGAAAATGTTATCTCCTCCATCTGTTGGGCAGGGGAATTTTTTTTTTTTTTTGAGACAGAGCCTCAAGCTGTCACCCTGGATAGAGTGCGGTGGCATAACAGCTCACAAGCAACCTCCAATTCCTGGGCTCAAGCGAGTCTCCTGCCTCTGCCTCCCAAGTAGCTGGGACTACAGGTGCCCGCCACAACGCCCGGCTATTTTTTGGTTGCAGCCGTCATTGTTGTTTGGTGGCTCGGGCTGGATATGAACCCGCCAGCTCAGGTATACATGGCTGGCACCCTAGCCCGTTGAGCCACAGGCGCCGAGCCGGGCAGGGAAATTTTTAACTTTATTTGTTCCGACTTGTTGGTGCCATGGCTTCCAAAATCCATGAGGGGGTGGAGCTTTAATGCTAATTTATGGTAATTATGGTATAATGAAGTCAGAGTCATTTGAGGACACTATTGCCTTCCAGCACCTCCTGCAGGACTTTCCCCAAACTGGAGCAAGTGAGGTGTATCTACAATGGGTACTACTGCAGCTCAATCATAGCTTTTATTTTCATTGATCTGTATCCCTGATTCTGTTCCTATTGTTCTGTGCCATCTGTGTTCCCTGTCCTAGTCTTCTGGGGGAGATCAGGAAGATGTTTTGAGAAAAGGCCACAGAGCAAAGCCTGAGTGGGAGTTTGCCTGGCCAGGAGTGTAGGAAGAGGAGCAGTGCAAAGAATAAATATGGCCAGAGATGGTTTGGGATGGAGTAATGGGGGATGGGAGGAGGCCATGCTGGTGTGATTAGTCAGTGGGAGCCAGATCCTAAGGCACCTTGAATACCCAGGAGATTGTCACCAGTCTCCCAGTGGGTGGAGTGTCTGTGTTGGTAGTCCAGGTCAGACAGGCTCCTGTGCTCACCTGTGACTTAGTGACTTTGGGTGACCCCACAAGATGTGAAAGAAAAGCAATGCCAATCCCCATTGATGGTCTGGAGGCTTGGGTTCCCTCCATACCTGTGTGCAGTGGCAGCCTCGGGGGATGTGGGTAGCTTAGCAGGGAGATAGGGGTCTTTTATTGTTTACCACAATAAACCCCAAGCTTCCCAGGGAAGACTGATGGATGAAGGAAGAAAGGAATGCAACATCAAAAGTACTTCAAAATCTGATTTATTAGCTGAGGGTTGCAGTGGATCAGGCAAAGGACAGTGTTAAGGATCGGGCCTCCAGTCACCCAGCCCCTCCCCCAGCTGCCCTTGCCTCACTCCTCCATTCTGAGCCAGGGTAGGGTTGAGCTTCTGAGAGTGGGAGTATAGTGGGAAGCCCCTCCCCAGCAGGAGAAGGCGCTTCCATGAGGGGGAGGGGAAGAAGGCAGCAAGTCATCCTAGCATCCGGCACAGGCAGCGTAGGCACAGATCTCACATGTGCTCGGGTCCTCAGCGATGTTCTCTGGACAAGAAAGATGGGCCTTGTGAGAGCCAGTTTCTCCTCTCTCAGACCCCCTTGCCTCTCTTGAGCCAAAGCTTGGACATCTCCCAACCAGCCCCCAGGAGAATCCCATCAGGTGTGTCCTCTCTGACCCACTGGACTTTTCACCCCAAACCAGGGCACGTGGATAGCTCAAGCCAGTCAGAGCCGAGATCCTACCCAGAAAGGATATATAGCTAATACCAGATGGACCAGGCACAGTGCTACCACCCACCTGTCAGAGTGAAAAACGTTCCTAAAGCCTCACCTGTTACAACTTAAAATTATTTGGCGTGCGTAACAGACCCACTAATCAGAGCCAAGGTCCCTAGTCTCACCAATCAGAGATGAATCCCTCCTCAGACTCCTACCAATGAGAGCACATTATTCCTCAAGAGCTGCCGATCAGAGAATTCCCTAAGCCTGGCTAATCAGAAAGGAGGCTACTTACCCAGCCTCTGAAGTATCTCCTCGGCGTTTGGCTCCTTGCACAGGGGCTTGAGTTCTTCAGGAAACATCGGGTTGTTACACACTTCAGGGACCACAAATTCACCAGGCGTGGGTTCAAGCTTCCTGAGTTTCCCAACCCTGGGCTCCTGGAGCTCCCGGAGGTCTTTGAGTTTCTTCACTGACTCCAGAGGAAAGGAGAAATCTCCATCCTGAAAGGGACAACCAGAGTATGGGCCAGGTGTAGCCTGCTTCCCGGCTGTGCCCCTTCAGCGGGTGCTCAAAAGCGACTTTGTGGCATATGGGAACCAGAAACTCCACTGTGGGGCACTGTGGGGTGCAGAGCTTGAGCCCCTAATCCTGGTTTTGCTCTGTGACCCTGGGCACTTTGGAAGCCATAGGCTCTGCATGTGGTATGAGGAATGAAGAAAATGGATGTGACACTCCAGAGGTACAACAGGTGCCTCAGGAGTACAGGCAGAGTGAGGCAGGGTGATTTTTAGGGTGAGGTGCAGGCACCAGCACCCAGGCATCACAGCTCCACCTGGCCGCACCCAGGTTGTCTTCCCCACCTCAGGGTAGTTCCGGCTGATCACTGAGCCCCCCCCTCCAGCCTGACCTAGTTTTTGTTTGTGAAGCAATAAAGGGCCGCCAGGGATATGGCTCTGCTAGACAGCAGGCCCCTGCTGAGTGCCAGCCTGTCCATGTGATTCCTGGGAGCCAGATGGTGCTCTGGCTGAACACAGAACATGGGAGTAAGGGCTGGAACGTAGCTCCTTTCATCTGTGTGCCTGTGGCCTGTTACAGAACCTTCCTGAGGCTCAGTTTTCCTCCTCTGGAAATGGAACCAATAATCCCATCCTCCCAGGGTGATGGTGGAACAGCAGCAAAGTACTCTGGGAGGAGCCTCCACCTGAGAGACCCCCAGCAAATTGGCTTTTCCCAAGGCAAGGAAATCCCTTGCCTTTCCCAAATGGTTCTCTTCTCTCTATCTAGCATTCTTTTTCCTGCAAATTTGAAGAGTTAAAAAAGGCATGTGTATTTGGACTGAGAAAGGAATCCCTGATGAAGAACAAGCCTCAGACAGCCCCCCACTCCAGCCCCAAAGTAGGGGTGCTCTTTCAGGGGATAGGCCCTGGACACTGGAGGCAGAGAGCGGGATGGGCTGAGGGAGGGACTCACCTGCACAGTGACCCCCCCTGCCAGGGCAGCCCAAGCCCCCAGGAGGCAGAATGCAGACAGCAGGAAAGTGTTCATGGTAGTGGTGTCAAGGAGAGAGGGTGGCTGGTTCTGGATGTCGGGGGAAACAGTGAGACTTTTAAAGAGGGCAGGGTTACTGAGTAACCCAGGAGCCCTTGTCAGTCTCATCTGCTCACCTGTTAGCTCTCATCAGATAAGGCTGAAGGCAGCCCCAGGAGATAAGAGCCTGGCAGGGTTCAGCCACTCTCTGGGAACCCCCTTTGACCCACAGCTGGGCTGGGTCCTTCATTCATTCACCAGCCATGTGCATTTGCTGATGACTTTCCTGGCCCCATCTGTGCTGGGGTGGATATGCATACCCTGCCCTTGAGGGAGGCCCAGACCCAGACCCTCAAGGGGAAGGTCTGCATACCCAAGATGGCCAGGGTGAGGGTGTGTGACAGTGCTGCACTGGGGCAGGGAAGTATGGAGGGGCCACCTCACACACCCTGGGCAGGGCAGTTCAGGAGGGTTTCCTCAAGGAGGGACATGTTAGTGCTAAACCTAAAGAATGGGTGGAAATTTTCCCAAGGAAGGAGCATTCAGAACAGCTAAGAAGTGAGACAGGCCTGGAATATAATTCAACCCAGAGAAGCAGAGAAGGATGAGGTGGATTCCAACAGCAGAGCTGTGACTGCAGACCAGGCAGGTGCCAGGCTTGGCTACTATGAGCTGAGTTCAAATCCCACCTACTGCTCCCTTGTCATGTATGTGAATTTGGACATGTTTTCCCTTCTCTGAATGTCATGGTCCCTTTTGTTTTCTGTGGGGATCAACAATACCCACCGCACGGAGTAGGTATTACTGTTTTTAGGATTAAGCAAGGTTCTTAAAATCCTCATCTGAATGCCTGGCACACAGAAGGTGTGCTATAGAAAGCCATTCTGTTATTATTTTTAGCAGCTCGAGCAGACACCTGGTCTCCTAATGAACCCCTGCCTATCTGACCCACAGCATATCCTCATCCTGTACTGGCCCCACTGTCCTGCCTATCCTTTGGCCTAGAATGAACTCCCCCATCCCTTGGGCCCCCTTGCACTGAAGGTACAGTCCACTGTTGGGTGAGATTATTTGATGTGTGCCTGTGCCCCTCTGGACTCTGGCTCCCAGTGGGACTGTGCCCTGGGCCAGGTGTGTTCATTGAGCTGTTGTGAGTGGGGCTCGGCTCCCCAGTCAGAGAAAAGGGAGCCTTGGGACCTTTGCTTTCTACTCTGCAAACCTGGCTGGATGCCAGGATAGCTCCGGGGCAGGGGGCTAGGGGTGGGATGGGATCCCTGGGTAGGGAGAGTCAACACTGGGGAGGAGCTGCAGGGAGCACCTGTGGGGAGGGGTGGGGAACACTCAGAGCAAAGCTGGACTTTCCTCCCCTCTCTGGGGTATGTGTGTGTGAGTGTCTGCTGAGGTGTGTGTTCTGAGTACACCAAGATGTGTGCATGTGTGTGTGCACACTGAGGGTGTGTCCATATGTGTGTGTGCTGAGGCCTGTGTGTATACCCTGAGGTGTGTGTGCACACTGAGGAGTGTGTGTATTGAGGTGTGTATGTTTGTGTGTGTACTGAGAGGTGATGTGTGTATATCGGTGTACACTAAGGTGTGCGTGTATGTGCTAGGGGTGTGAGTTTTGTGTGTGCACTGAGGTGCATGTTGTCTGTGCATGCTGAGGTGTGTGTATACACAGAGGAGTGTGTGTGTCTGCTGAGGTCTGCATGCAGCTCATCCTGCCACATGGTGACCCTGCTGGCTTGTGCAGGCTGGAGATGGCTGGGGAATACTAGGACAGGGAGGGGCTGGAGAAGCTGCATGGGGCAGGGGCGCTTAGGAAGGGAGCAGGGGTCAGGTGGAGGGGGGCTCTGAAGGGAGACTAGAGGGACAATTAAGGCTTGGAGGTTGTGACGCTCCAGATGGAGAAGCTCAGGAGCTCTGCGTGGTCTGGCAGGACTGGAGCTGATTAAGACCAGGACAAGGCTGACGTAGCAGGTAGGAGCAGGGCTCAGTGAGGCTTCAAGTTGAAGTCTGGATTCAGGTCAGAAATGGAGTGGAGCAAGGTTGGGGAGGTGTGAGTGCCCGGGTTGGGCTTGGACATGGGGGTGTAAGAGGGACAGGAGGCTGGTCTGGGCTGAAGGAAGGCTTCCCAAGAAGGATTTGGACTGTAGTTGGTTTGCAGCTGAAGCTGGAGGTGTGGTTGGGGTTGGGTTTATGATGGGGGTGGGTCTGGGTTTAAGTATGAGGCTAAAGCTGGGTTGGGATTTGATTTAGCATTGAGGATGGGGTTTGAGTGGGGCAGCTAGGCTGAAGGAGCCCTTTTTCCTACTCTCTGTGGTTTTTCAGTCTTTCCTGCTCCTAAAGTGCAGAAGGATTGAGGGTAAAGGGTAAAGGTGGTTTGGGTATCAAAGCACTCCCCATGGAAGGAGGATCTGCCTGGTAAGGCAGAGGTGGGTAGTTCAGGAGTGATGTCCCTCCAGGCAGTGGGAAGAAGGAAGTGACCCTTAGGTGTTGGCCTTTGGGTCCTGCCCTACCCAACTCCACCTCTGACATCTACCCTGGGAAACAGGAACCAACTTCCTTCCCTTCCCTTGTTCTACACCTGTCCCAGCTGGGACCCAGCTGTGGGTTCAGATTCCCTCTCTCTTCTCTAGAGTACATGGGACCTCAGCAGCCTGCACTGAAGTTTCTGGAAGCTGGATCTTGAGATCCTCCCAGGACTCCAAGGTTCCTAGCCCCAGCCCACACCTTGAGTGCTCAGGCCTGGGTCCTAGCACCCCTGACCCCTCATTATTCCCATCTGGGTAAAAGGGGAGTCTAAAACTGTTTGGGTTTCCCATTCCCCAGGACCACCTCCTTTGGCAGACTCCTGCCATCTGCATCCTTCCAGCCACCCCAGCTTGACCACCTGTCTGATGCCTGGAAACCCACCAACAGCCTCTGCTGAGCCCTCCATCTAGGAAGTGGACTAGGAAGTAGTGGCCCAAGCCTGGGGTGCTGCAGGCCAAAGAGCTCAGGCTGTGGATGTTGTGTTTGGATCCAGCTCCATCATCAAAAAACTGCATGACCTCTCTAAGCCTGAGCTTTCACATCTGGAAAGTGGAGACAATAACAGCTACATTGCAAAATTTGGATTTTCTAGAAAACTTTTCTGATCAACACTCACCCCAGCAAGCCTCCACTTCCACTCCATTTCCACTCCTCTGTGCCCTACCAGTCCCTATAGCTTTCTGGTCATAAAACTGACTCTGCTGTCTGTCTTGCCCACTGTTCTGAGTGCTGCTTAAAACAGGGACTGTTATTCCTCCTTGCTGAGGCCCCAGTGCTCGCAAGACTGTCTCTTAGTGGAGCCGCTAAGTTGGTGATGGATTAAGAAGGTTGTAGTGTGGGGGCGGCCCCATATACCCAGGATGGCAGGTTTGAACCCGGCCCCTGCCAAACTGCAACAAAAAAAATAGCTGGGTGTTATGGCAGGTGCCTGTAGTCCCAGCTACTCAGGAGGCTGAGGCAAGAGAATCACTTAAGGCCAAGAGTTGGAGGTTGCTGTGAGCTATGATGCCCCGGCATTCTACCGAGGGCAACAGAATGAGACTCTGTAGTGTATGTGATAGTCATCACATTAACAGCAGCAGCAAGTCTCACTCTGCACAGGCTCTAGGCCAAACACTTTATGACTGTGGAAACCTGACTTTCCCTCAAAAGCCTGGCCATCGTCGCCCCACTGCCAGCTCGACCCTGCTGTTGGGCAGCCCTCTGGTCTCTGTGAGGACACTTATGCTGCCCCTTTAGGCCAACAGGTTGCTTATCTCTTCTGTTAGGTGACTTCATTGTAGTTCTAGTGTGTGCATCAAAATTGGTCCCTGGGATTTTAGTCCTCCCAGGCCTGGCTCCATTTCTCTGAAGGCCTGGAGGTCTAATCTGACCTTAGCAGGAAGGCCTGAACAGAGCCCAGGTGAGAGCCTAAAGACTTTAATACTGACCTGTGTAACTTTGAAAAGATGTGGTTCACAATTCACAGCCTTCCTATCCTGCTTGTAAGTGTATCTTGGAGGGTTTCTATGAGCATCCAGAACTTCCTGAGGCAGACATTACAATGTATGTGAACTTCCTAACAGCTTTGGGAATATGTAAGAAATAACTGCATAACTTCATTTTATAGATGAGTAAACCAAGACTCAGAAGCTCAGAGAGGTAAAGAAACCACAACTTGCCCAAAGGTGCATACAGGGCTGCCATGTATGGTCGTATGTGTTGTGACTGCACAAGGGCACCCAGTCAACAAAGAGCATAATTGTGGACACAAATGTGAAGCTACTTCAGCCTAGAGGAAGGCACAGAATTTCAGACTCATTTCCAGGTAAACTTAGGAGCAGCTGTAATCCCAAAGCTACTAATTTCAGAGCACAATCTAGTTTTCTCAAATGCCAAAGAAAAGCCTAAACTTCTACTCAATCCATTCCATACCTCCTGCACTGTTTTGCTGATCCCAAGCTCCCACTCTTTTACTCCATCTAGGGAAAGAGAATAAAAAAGGCGTGAGTACTGAGTCAGGAGGTAGGTCAATGAAGCCCATCTTACAGAGGAGGAAACTGAAGTTCCCAGAAAGAGAATGCTAAATGTCACACAGAAAGTGGATGGCCGAGTTGGGATTTGAAGTCTGCCAGCTCAAGCCCAAATCCAGGCTTAGGTGGAGGTATCCCTCCCTTCCAGGACCCAGGTGGGCCAGCGCTTTCCCTTGATGCTCCATGGGTGCAGCTGGGGAGTGGACAGAGGGTGTGTCTGGCTGTTTGCTTAGCAGTGTCATCTCACACCTCGTGGCCTGGGTCCATTCACCACCTGCTCCCTATCCAGTGGGACAGCAGCTGCTACCACCTCTTCCTCCAGTCCTCAGCCTGCTGTGGGCATTGGCCACCAAGACAACCTACCACAACCTTCCCTGTCCACAGAGAGGACCCCACCACCACACCCCTAGGCCACACACTAGATGAAGGGCAGAAGGCAGCCACAAACTCTCTGGGGCTCTGCAGAGAGCATGCTAGAAACTGTAGGAGGGACAAGCCTGGAGTCCTGGTCCTCCTACAGCCAGGTCAGAGAGTGCTTGCCAGATGACATGACATATGAAGTGGGCCTTAACCAATGAGAAGATCTGGCCTCTTGGGGACAGGAACTGCAAGGCTGAGGCAAGGTGTCAAGATTCACAGAGGGAAGAGGTGGGTGGGGTGGGGGAAAGCAGAGTGTTGAGAAGGTTGTGGGTGAGCAGCCCAGAGGAGGCGGCTTTAAATTCTGGGTTAAATAGTTTTGCCCTTAGTCTGGTGACCACAGAAGCCATGGGAGCTTTAGAGCAGGGGAGACCACAATACAGTCATGACTCAGAAACAGCACCAGGTGTCAAAAGCAGACTGCTTAAAGTGGCGGCTGCACTAAGCCAGTAGAGAAGGGTACATCCACCCCTGGCAATGCCCCAGGAGTGCAAAGGGTGGATCAGGAGGCCAGTGTGGCAGGGGAATCAGCTCCTTGTGACCCAGTATGTGTCAGGGACCATGCTGGTTGCTTTCCATCTACCTTCACACTATCAGTCTCATTAACACTCTGAGGTAAGGTGTTCAATCCCATTTCACAGATGAACAAACTGAGGCTCAGAGAGGGTGCTGTATTGCCGAAACACAATTCTAAGTCTTTTTACTCCAAAGTCTGCTTTCTTCCCATTGCTTCAAATACTTTGCCAGGCTTTGGGGTCTGCAGGGAACTGCCCAACCACAGAGCAGCTTCTGGTGTGGCAAGAGAGCCTTACACTGGGCAGGGCAGGGCTATCAGGGGCAGAAGAAGATATAGATCTGGGGCCCAGCTCAGAGGGATAGGGTAGGGAGGAGAAGGTGACAAGGATAAGGCAGGGACACATGAGAAAACAGATCTCATCTGTATCAGTCTTGCAGCATCTAACCTTTACAGTGCCTGTGACCCCCAGCTTAACTAGGCAAGTGTCTCCCAGGACATGGGCCCTTGGGGCAGGGATGGGTACTACGTTCCCAGATTTGAGTGAGGAACCATCTCCTTGTCTATTGTCTGCAGATTATGAGCTGACACAGATACACAAAAGCCTAGTCACAACCACACAGGTGACAAGTCACATACCCAGCCACATGGTCACTCAATTACACAAGCACAAAGTCTTGTGCTCATATGCAGTCTCACAAGCTTATGAACACAGACTTGTTCACACGGAACCAGGGCACTGTTCCAGGAAGGCCTCTGCCTATGGACGTCACTCGGGTGTGGGAAGGATGAGAGGTGTCCTCAGACATCTTTATTGCCATTTTCTGGGATGGGGAGTTGCCTCTCTGATCTCTGGGGCTGCATTGTGTGAGGGTGTGTTTATCCCCAGTGACGTCATCTCAGGCCTAGCTCTGGGGTGGGGTGGAGTGACTTGAGGAAGGTCAAGGGCACACAGGGAGTGTTGTGGAAGAGCCTCATGGGAAGAACAAGTGTGACTAAGGCACAGCTGGACTTCTGTCCTCCTGCCAACCTCTCACAGGCTGTGGCCTTGGGCAAATCAATTCCCTTCTTTGAATGGCAATGTCCAGCAGTAAAAGGTAATGGCACCAGCCTCAAAGGGCAGTTGGGTGTGCTAATTCAGATAATGGCCATCAAGTGCAGGGCAGGGACCTGGCAAATGGTGGCAATAATCATAACATTTGTGATGGTTGCAGGAGTCAGTGTATGAGCAGGTGGAGACAAGGCCTGCTTGGGCTCAGAGGCAGAGCTGGGGAGGGCAAGGGTAGAGGCCCAGTAGCACGGAGTGTGGCTGGCTGGACCACAGCCCTCTCCATGCCTGCTGAAACAATGCCACTCAGGTGTCCACAGAAGAAAAAGGATGAGAAACTCAGAATCTGAGATTTGGTGGTGGGACATCCTGTCCTCACCCAAACTTTGGAGTAGGGGAGCAGTAAGTACCAGGAGGGCTGGAATGGGGCTGCAGGCTCAGAGGCAGCTCTGAAGTGGACCACCCCCAATGTCTTTGCTTCTGAGAGCTAGAGGGACCCCTTGGCTTTCTCCAGCAAGCTCACTCATGGGAGGAGAGAGGAACAGATTCTAAGGGCTGGCTGCTGGGATCCCTACCATCCAGCAGAGGATCACAGAGATAAGGGGAACATAGCCCCAACTGGCAAAAAGACACACAGCTGGTGGTCCCGCCCTCCAGCGGCCGCAGGTGCTCACTGCACCTCATGGCAGCGCAGCTTCTGCTTAGTTTAGTTCCACCGGCTGCTCAGGGAGCAGAGCTCAGGACCTGAGACTGATAGTGTGGGAAAGAGTGCAGATGTTGGAGCTGGACAGCCTATGTTTGAATCCCAGCTCTACTGTTGCTAATTACTCTTATTATCTCTCCCACTTCCAGGCTGGTTGACCCTGGGCAAGTTGAGTAACACTATTTATCACACAAAGTTTACTCGAAGAGTAACTATAATAACCTACATCAAGCGCTTGGGATAAGTAATATGAAGTAACAAGTACTTAATGAAGGTAGGTAGCAGTCCAAGTCTCCACTTCTGGGCTCAGTGTCGCTTAGCGGTATGGCAGGAAGAGTTGAAGGTTGAAGCCAAAACTGATCAGGGGTTAAGTTCTGATTCTGTTGTAACCAATTACCAAGTTTGTATTTTCGCACATGTTGACTAGTCAGATATATCAAGAGAGAAAGAAGTACAAGGAGGTAAGTTCAAAATCACCTGAAAATCCTCTGGGAAGGCACCACTTTGTGGAAAAACATGTCTCAATAAGCCCAACATGGCTAGTTTTTCTAGTTCTTTTTTTTTTCTTTTTTAAGACAGAGCCTCAAGCTGTCACCCTGGATAGAGTGCTGTAGCATCGCAGCTCACAGCAAGCTCCAATTCCTGGGCTCAAGCGAGTCTCCTGCCTCTGCCTCCCAAGTAGCTGGGACTACAGGCAGCTGCCACAACGCCCGGCCATTTTTTGGTTGCAACCGTCATTGTTTGGCGGGCCCGTGCTGGATTCGAACCCGCCAGCTCAGGTATACATGGCTGGCGCCTTAGCCCGCTGAGCCACAGGCGCCGAGTCGTTTTTCTAGTTCTTGATTATCATCTTTGAGTGTTAGATGAAGCAGCTTGCTTGAACCCCAAGGCAATTTTGTGCAAAACAGGTATAACTTTACCTGCTGGAATCATACTCAGTGAGGAGAGGTTCATGCACAGAGGTACATGGGAGCCAATACAAGTTATAATCTCAGATTCCAGTCTTCCATCTCACACTCACTCAGGGGCACGTGTCCATCACAAGTGGATAGATACTGCACTGTTTATTACTGAAAATTTTCATTCTTCCTCTTTTTAGCCAAATGTGTATAATTGGATTTGCATGCTTTGAATGCACTCAGGATGCAATTCCACTGTGCCTTACCTCTCTGAAGCTGTTTCTTCTTTTGTAAAATGAAGTAGTAGCAGTACTACATCATGAGGTCATTGTGTAGATCAAATAAGACAATGTGTATAAGAATTTTAAACACAATGTGTATAAGAATTTGGGGAAGGGGAATGAAGAACATCATTTACATCATGAAAGTTGAGTCTTCAAAGGGCCCTGGACAGACAAGGGAAGGTATTTCCATTTATACCACTTCTCTCCCACTCCATCTCCTCTTCTCCTCCCTCACGGATATAGTAGAGGCTAATTCAGTCTTTCTAAAAACTGCTGTAAATGATGTTCTTCATTCCCCTTCCCCAAATTCTCAAACTAGCTGTGTGACTTAGAAAAAATTGCTTCCCACTCTGGGTCTCAATGTTATCAACAACAAAATGTGTGAGTTGCATTAGATGATTTCTAACATCCCTTCTAGCTTGAAGCTTTTAGGATAGTTCTGTGACTGCATTTAGATGCAGTCAAGGCGCCAATGAATGCTAACTGATGCTTACATGGTTTCTCCAGCATTGCTTTACTCACAGATAAGGGTCACATTTATAAACAGCAGCCACACACTCCTCAATAATTATACATGCATCTTAATATTTACTTTTTTTCAGCTGATCAGCAGAAGTGCAACTCAGACACATCAAAAGATGACTAGATTTGACTACGCCCCTACTATAGTCCTTCAAAGACACTGTTAATGACCAAAATGTACCTGTGATGAGAGTAAAGCACAGCCCTCCCTCTAAGGGACACACATACACTGGGTGGATAATCACTATCACTGGCTTTGGGAAAATTCCTCTTTTTAGAAAGCAGTTTTTAGAAAGACTGAAGTAGCCTCTACTATATCCGTGAGGGAGGAGAAGAGGAGATGGAGTGGGAGAGAAGTGGTATAAGTGGAAATACCTTCCCTTGTCTGTCCAGGGCCCTTTGAAGACTCAACTTAATAGCCCATATGCACGCTAAGGTTTTCCTAAACCATTTCCCCAATTCCCAACACAGCTGACTCTGCACTGCAAGAATCTTACCTTGCCTGGGCATGTGTTCCAGGTAGCCTCTCTGGGCAGTTTCACTAGGCTGGGATCCGCTACCTGTCCTGGGCAAGTCTGTGCTCTCTAATGCAAGTAACAGTGGCCTCCTTATCTTTGGATTTCTCATAGGAGGGCTTTAAACAGGAATGCGTGCTCAGCAATTTAAAAAAAAAGCCCCGTCGGCGCCCATAACTCAGTGGGTAGGGTGCTGGCCACATACACTGAGGCTGGCGGTTCGAAAGTGGCCAGCTAAACGACGACAACTGCAAAAAAAAAAAAAAAAAAAAAAAATAGCTGGGCATAGCTGCCTTTTACAGGTAGGCACCTGTAGTCCCAGCTACTTGGGAGGCTGAGGCAAGACAATCACTTAAGCACAGAGTTAGAGGTTGCTGGTGAGCTGTAACGCCACAGCACTCTACCCAGGATAGTGAGACTCTGTCTAAAAAAAAAAAAAAAAAAAAGCCCTCTTTTATTTTTTGGAATACTTTTCTGGGAAGTCAGTGCTGGGGGCAAGACCAGGGACATGAGTAGAGATTGGGGCAGGGGAAGTAAGAGGATTAATAAGGGAAGTAAAATGACATGACACTTGGAGTAAATGACCAGAATTCAAACCTCAGCTGTCATTTGCCAACTAAGGGATCTAGACAAATTGATATACCTGTGTCTGTGCTGTTTCCATGTTTATAAAATGAGAATCACAGCATCTACTTTGCACGGCACCTGCTACCTACTGATCACCAGTATGCTTTATGTCCCAGGTGCTATTCTACAAGTTTACATATGCCGGTTTACATAATCGGCATATTATGGTAAAGGTATTACCCACATTGTATAGGCACTGTAAATGAGGAGAATGACATTCAACGAAATTAGATAACTTCCCCAAGTTCTCCGACCTAGCAAGATTCTTAGTAAATGACAGCAATTACAACTGTGAGGCATCAATGAATGGGAAACAATCTCAGAGACCCCAACAGCTTTGGAGTCCTGGTTGTGGGGTGTCTGCATCTAGGACCAGCTGGGTCCTTCAATTGCATCAAGTAACACAGACTAATCACTGTTGTAAATAGAGTTAACATATTTATTTTAAGTGCCATTCATGCATATCAGTTCTGGCAGCAACAATACTAATGACACTTGGAATATTTCTTTACAGCACTAAACAGTTACAAAGAATGGGCGCCGTTCATCATAGAGGCAAAATATGAAATCGTGCAATAGCAAAACTGTAGAAACATTAAAACACTGTCCAACAGCAGTACAGAGAGCTAAGTTGTGTTTACACAAAAAGCCAATGCATTTTCATCACGTATATACAATATAGATATGTACACATCACCCTCTGAATGAACAATATCAAAATACTCTATTCCATTTGAAATTATCCCCGGATTCATTCCCTCCCACTTCAAAGAACATCTGAGACAAGTATTTACAAGAAACACATGAATACATTTACATTTCAAAAACTGCCACAAATGCCAGTCGGATTATTCTCCTGGACAGAGTGCTCCCATTTGATTACACGCATTTATTATTTTCCCCGAAAGTCTTCAATCAATTTAAGCCCAAGACAAAACTTGCTCTACATTAATAACTACCAAGTGAAATGACCATTAGAGGAATTCTCTGCACTTTATCAGGTAGCCCTGTCAGGCCAGGGCCCACAGAGAAGGCCTGTCCTGGGCTACCTGAAGAGTAGGATGGGTCTGATGAAGGCTTTGCCTCCAGGGTCATTCTTGATAAGTTTAAATTCTCATAAAAATATTGATCACTGCAAATCAGTAAATGATTACTAAATGGGAAATTAGTTTTACACAATTTGTAAAATCATTATCAGTGGCTCTACCCAAATCACTCAGTATAAGAGACTGTATTCCAATACCCAAATTGTTTAAAGTGCGCATTGCTACCCAAGCAATTTAAACAGTTTCAAAACAGTTATTTTGGTGTCTAGGAAACAGTGAGTTGAGCAGACTATTGAAAATCGCCCCCTTATTTTCAAGCTTTATTCTGCAGGCTGCCATCTCATCTTGCTCTTCCTTCTAAAAGGGGCCAGTTGGCTGCCTTTCCAGAATCCTCTGATTTTCGTTCAACCAAGGGGCTGGAACTGAGCTTCGTTTTTCATGCCAAGCAGGATCCAAACAACAGAGAAACACAAAGCTCTTCCTTTCTCCCCAACTTCACCAGACCTTAACCATGGCTGGCTTCCCAGTGATTCATTCAAGGCAACACTCCATTAAAAAAAAAATACACTTTCACACATGCACACACATTATCTCCCACAAATGCACATGCATGCATGCACGTGCGCACAGAAACGCACACACAGAAATAAAGATTTTGTTTAGTTCAAGTAGAGATTACGCAACCATAAAATCACTAAGGCTAATTAAAGTGATTTAGCATGGCTGATAGCTATCAGAGATGCTAAAAAGCAACCAGTGAGCAGTTATTACTCTTTGATTTAATGGAACGTATTTCCCCATTAGAATTAAAAGGTTTTGTCTAAACCAACTCAAAACCTATTCATTAAAAAACATCTCATTTCTTCTTTTATCATTTCTTCTGGTTTTATTATAAAACGAAATCAATCAATCCATGCAAAGTAATTGTGATATATGAAATAAAATTACTAATAAAAACCCCTAAGATGTGGGCTGCATTTCAAAGAAAGTGACCAAATGTTATGCACACACAGACACACAGGATAACAGAAACAACAGGCTACATAATATGGACACTGGAGACTGAAACAAATAAAATCCACGTGTGGCTCTATCTTCCTATCAGTGCTACCTAGATGAAAAGAATGAGTGCAGAAAGTTGCTTTGTCAACTTTGCCCTACTGTTCTGTTGCTCAAATGGAATCTGATTCCAATTCCATAAAAATCCTACTTAAATAATAAGTCTCAATCAATAGGAATCCTAAGATAGAGAAATATATGGTAAAAGGAGTGATAGAGAATGACACAGTATCCTTCTGATTGTCTTGTCTGTAAACTCTTACCAAGAAAAATAATTATGTGCTTTCAGACACATTTCTCCATAATGAACCCAACAGAGCTGAACATTCACAGAAGGTAGCAATAAATATTAAAATAACACTTTTGAATAATAAATACATTCGTGAACATGGAAGCACTGATTTGTTTAAAGACCCAAGCAATGTCCAGCTTCTAATCCATAAACAATTTTAGACCTGTTATAATGCAGATTTAGAAAAACAGACATTGACAGGGTACAACACATACTCTATAATCCCCCAAGCATAAAAACAAATTTGGTCAGTTCTTTATGCTGCTCAGGAATAACCTGCCCCTTTGGATTGTTTGGAGAGTTTCAAAAGCTGGGTTCCTTGACTTACTTATGTAGAACTCATTACTCACATTTCTGAAAAAGATTAAATGAGAGAAACTGGGCTTTGGAAAAATCTATTTCCTTTCAGTTCCCTACCTCAGTTAAAAGCATCCTGCGGAAAACAGCCTAACAAGGAATAAAAACTGACAATAACTTTCTTTTCAAGACATAATAATCCAATTAGAAAAACTGAAGCCTTTCAATAATTTTTATACATATATTTACAAATATATGTCTATAAACTGCTTGCAACAAAATAGGCTCTGTCTGAAAAATCAGTCTGGCACTTGTGGTTAACATCAAACTGACACAAATATGCAAAAAGCCGTCCAAATCACACAACCGTTAGGAGCTACATAGGGCAGCTGTCAGGGAGACAAACATGTAGTACTTGTTTGGATCACATAAAAGCAGTAAGTTATCCAGCTAAAATCTTTTTGATTGTCTTCAAAAGAAATTTTGATAACATTGGTAAAGTGATTAGCAAGTTTGTTTTCTCAACTGGATCTCTTAAACCTTTTCCTTCACTGCACAGAAAGGAAACATTGGGGTCTGGTGCCTTGCAAAAATAAGCCCTACACAATTGAATCCCAATCAAAGTCATCCTGGATGTCATCTGGAGGCAGGGAACGGCGCATCTGGAAGGCTTGGGAAGGCATCATGTGCTGCTGGTTCATGGTTCCGTGATGGCCTAGAAGGAAGGAGGCAGTGTTAGTAGAGACCTGGGTAGAACAGAAAGGAAGAATAAACCAACCCCTATTGAGCACTTCCTATGTGTTGTATACTCAGCACACATTATCTTACTAATCCACCTTATGCCTTCCAATAAGATCCTCATTTTACAGGTAAGGGAGATACAGTTTAAGAGGAGGAGCAAGTTACTGAAAGTCATACAGCTAGTAGGGGGGCAGAGCCAAGTCAGTTCACTTGATTCCAAAGCCCACTTTCCCTTCCATATCAGGCTGCAGTAAGGCAGGCAAGAAAAAAGTGCTGATGCAACCATTTCTTTCACAATCTGTTCTGCTCCAATACGTGCGCTTCAGTAACATGAACTGGCTCACACAAAAAATGGTAAACAGGAGAATGATGGCAGTACACCAAATAAGTCACACTGGGTCATACTGAATTCTCCCCAGCAAGTTAATTTCTGTGCCCCCAAATAACAGCAAATGAAAACATCAACACATGTAACACAGTAAACCATGGAGAACCATGGTACGGCTGAGTGCACAATGACCACCCTCTCCATGTGCATCTTCTTGCATCAGTTTGGCCGTGTGCTCCCTCGTATCTTTTTCTTCCCATTCTTCTTTCCTTCCATTCCCTCCTATCCTTTGCTTCATTTTCTTTTTCTTTTCTTTTTTTTACAGGGTCTCATGCTCAGGCTGAAGTATAATGGCCTGCTCACATTTTCCTGCAATCTTAAACTCTTGGGCTCAAGGGAGCCTCCCACCTCAACCTCTCCTAGGACTAGCCACCTCGCCTATCTAATTTTTGTATTATTATTATTTGGGGGGACCTGGGGGAGGTAGAGATGGAGTCTCACTATGTTACCAGGCCAGTCTCAGTCCTGGGTTCAAGCAATCCTACCACCTTAACCTCCCAAAGCTCTTGGATTTCAGGTGTGAGCCAATGTGCCTGGCCTCTACCCCACAATTTTGATGCACTGGGTCCATGTTTGCACATCATAACAAACCCCCTTCTAAACCAGCTTCATTTTTTTTTTTTAAAGTAGAAACTGATATTTACTTGTATAATTCATTCTTTTTATTAGAAATTAAGCCTATCCTTTTAAATGGTGTGGAATTTCTACATGATTATTATTGCTTTCTTAATACTCTAATCACAAAATTTTAAGTAGTCTTCTGCTAATCCTATTTTTTCTCATATGCCCTGAAAAAAAAAAAAATTCATACATATTTCATTGTATGAATTTATAAAATACTAAAGTTTTCAGTATATTCAGTATATAACAGAAATGCTGGTATTTCTTTGATTTATTTAACAAAAACTTAAAAATTTTGTACTGTGGGTCAGGTACTAATTTAAATATATGCTTGATATATAATCCTCATTTAATCCTAACAACCCTAGGAGTCAGGTATTATTACTAGCCCCCTTTTATAAACAGGGAAGCTGAGGGGGGTCAGTATCTCACCCAACATCATACAACCTTAAATGGCAAAGCACCAGGATTCAGATACTGGTCATCTGGCTCCACAGTCTTAACCAACTTACTATGCTGTCTACAAATTACTAGTGAGCACTCACAACAAGTTATATTCCTTTCCTTTCAGCAATGGACATGTCACTTGGTTGTCAACTTCTATTTCACTACTGTCTAACACAGTTCTTTCAGAGTTTTAAATTCACCCCCCTGCTTCCTTTTGTCTTTTCTTCAAATAGCCTGAATAAATTTTTGGTGTGGTATGTGAGAAAAATAATGAGACTCTAAATCCAGAGACTGGGGCTTGAGTCTTGCTTTGGCTACTTACCAAAGTGGGTGACCTGAACAAGGTATCTCTCCTTCTGAGCCTCCATTTCCTCATGTAAGGTGATTCCTAAGACTCTTTCCAACAAAGTATATGCCCCTATTCCCCTGGCTAAATGTAACGTATCTTACGTTTTTAGGAACTCATGGGTAAAAGTCTATGAAACGTAACTCCTGATACTTATGCCCTCTGTGGTGTACTTCCCTGTTAATAGCAGGAGGAACGCCAGTGGAATGAATGGGGCAGAATATACAGGAGCTAATCCAAGTAGGTTCCTGAATAAACCCTATCAAAGTCAAACATCCTCAAAAATACCTAAAACCCAGGATAGCTCTATGCACTAGACCTCTTAAGGCAGCACAGTAATTAGAATAATAGCATCTCAGGCTAAAAGGGACTTTAAGTCCTAAAGTTCAAACACCAACTAATGCTTGAATCTCTCCACCAGGACTGGTATCAAGTGGCTATTCAGATTCTGTACCCCACCCCTCCTTAAAAGGGGATTAGTTCTCTCCTTCCCCTGGCAGCCTCATTCATTATTGAGACAACTGAAGTTTTTTAACATTAAACTCTGTATACCAACGGTAATACACATACCACACATTCATTCACATGTTTGTTACCTGCCATCGTTGTTCCTGGAGTGCTGAGTGCCTGTGAGATATGAGGATAACCAGGGGGCGGCATCACTGAAGGAGGGAGATTTTGCCTAGAATCTATGTACAAATTTCCTAATCAGATTTAAAGGCAGAGAAGGAAAATATGTTACCATAAGTAAAACAAGTTAGGTATTAAAATCTAAACAGCATTGTTATCTAGACAATAATCGATATCCTCTTCTACTTGTAGGGCCCGAGGCAATGATCTATAAGCCACACAGATACTCCCAAACACCCAAGACTAGTCATGTACAAATAAGCTACTTAAATTCAGTTAGAGCTTTCTCAAGGCTGACCAAAATAGTTAGAGATGGATTTATCAAAGAAGAGAACTTAACCACACTTAGAAGCAACAGTATTGACTAAACACGGGAAGAAAAGAGGAAAAGAGAAACAAAAGACAAAGAACAGAAGGAAATAGTACGGTTGGTTTAGGACTTAGAGCAAGTTGGAAAGTGAAAGTGATATATCCTGAAAGGGACAAACTATGGGTTTAGAACCTATTCCTATGTTCTTATAAAAACATAAATAGCTGTAAGACAACATTCAACTGTTTGATAACTTAATAAAACATTAACAATCCTAGAGGAAAGTTAATTGTAAATAATCATATATCATAAATCCCAAAAGAAAAATAGTCTGTCAATTTTTCTAAGTTATCCCTTACACATAAATTATTTACTCATTGGTTTCTTACAAATAAAAAGACGTAAATGGATCACTGTCCTATTAGCAACATATCAAGTTGCCTTACTTACTAATCAAGAACTAAGCACACACCTGTTCCAATGTGCTGGGAAGGTTTTGCTGGATGCATGGCACCATGACAAACATTTTGCTGAACATTACTCTGTGAGTGGATAAGGCCAGTTTGTGTAAAGAACTGATTAAGAGAAGAACAGAGATCAGCAAATTGAACCTGATCTAAAGACCAGTTCTTGAGATCTGCCTGTCTCATACTCTCCATCAGACCTAGGAGGAAACCATTAGAAATATAATCAGCACAATTCTGCAAATATTGCAAGGAAAAGAGAAAAATAACAATTTTTTTCCAGCCCTCAAAATTTCCACTGGCTCATTCTGAATTATGGTAGTGATTTGCTGATGTAATGAAGAATGGTATTTTAAAATCACTCAAAGCCCAATTCTTTTAAATGTGGCCAAATTTCTTTCAGAACTCCTGACTGTGACCCTCTGCTATGTCAACTGGCCAAAATACTTTATTAGGAATTTGACAAAGTGTTGAAGTTTTTTGTTTTGTTTTTATGGGGTAGAAGTAGGGCAGGTTGGGTTGGGGCAGAGTGACCTGTGAAGAAAGCAGGCTCAAGACTTAGCACTTACCTGCTCACTCCCACAGGTCAAGGGGGTGGTTGACAGGAGGCCAGGATGGGAGAAGGGTGGGTGTGGAGACTTTGGGACTCAAAGCAGAGGGCAGCAAGAATGCATGGGGGCTGGGGAGGCCAGAAAACATGCAAAGAGTTGCTAGAGGCTGTGACACCCCACCCTTGCATCCCAAGCCAGGCCATAGGGTAATAACATCAGCAACAAAGAACGCTTAGGTCTTCCTAAGTACTCAAAGCTACCCTCAATGTCTTAGGGTCATCATCTTAGTCCATTCTGGCTGGGAAGCACATTTAACAAAAGACTAATTTTCAAACTGGGAAACCATGCATGGAAGCCTCACAGCCAGTTAAAGATGAAGCCTTCTGACTCCCAAACCCACTCTTCTGTCCCCGCTCTCTTGACCCATAACTACTGCCACCACCGCCCTACTCCACACCAAAGCAGAGAGCTAAAAGGGCCGTCTGTCTCGTAAAAGGAGATAGTGTGCCAAGGAGGGGAGGTAGTTACTGAGGCCCAGTGAGAGAAATAATAGTAGACCATTACTTGTATTTAGTTGAGGCCACCTCAAACAGTTCTAGCTACTTTCCTAAACCAGCCCTCACTCTGGGGAGTTGAGAGAAGGAGATGCCAACCAAGGGGCTCGGAAGAAGACGCTGCCTGCCACAAAGGGCCAATGTGGGTGCTTCTATCTAGGCTCCCACAAGCAGCTGAGCTTTACCTCCTCCTGGCAAGCAGTATTACCTGAGTTCTAGAGCTACCTACAGCATACCTCCACAAAGTATTTCTAAGCATACCACCAACTCCAAAAGAAACTACATAAGGATAGGTTTATTTCTACTACAAAGTACCTTACCTACCAGAGAAAACAGGATCATCATTATTTATTTAGTTATATGTCAAAAGGAACCAATACTTACCTTGAAATTGTGAAAGGTCTACGTCTGACCAATTAACACTACTGGCAATTCGACAACTTTCTTTTAGCATATCAAGTGTTGCATACCAATCATTTGAAACACCTGTAAAAGTAACATTGACAAAACTATAATTCTTGGATCGTGAGATGGTAAGAAAGTACAGTAAAGGAAAATAATGAGCTAGGCTTATTCCTGATATTGGTTTATCCTTGTTCAGCCTTACAAGGTAACCTGTACCAATAATATCATATGTTGGGGCAATTTGTTCTGAGACAGACAGAACAAATGTATTATTTCTCTCCATATTACAAATAAGAGAAAGTGAACCCAAAGAGGTGGCATTAACTTGGCAAGATTACCAGGATGAACCTAAGGTCATGGACTAGAACCCAGGTCTTCTAACCTCCCAATGTGGCAGTGGGCACACCTCCCAGTGTGTGCCCCAGTGTGGCAACTTGCAAACTGCCAAATCACTGAATAATGCCAAAGTTGATACAGCTCTTTACATCTGTATACTACAAATAAATGACCAAAGAAGAAAAGTCATACAAAACAATACATTTCCCCCTATATAAAGTTTATTTCCTGTCTTATTATGACCTTAGAAGATATTTTCTTCACAAAAAAATAGAGACAAGTTCACATTTAGAAGCAATGTACAGTATAATTTAATGTACTATTTAAGTGGGTAGATTAGATCATATAGTAAGAGTAGATGTTTTTTACAAGGCAACCTTAGGAGAAAGAAATTTAACACAGTCCTCCTACCAAAGTAGTGAGAAAGAGGGCTGAGACATCTGTAAGAAATGCTGATGAATCCAGGTCTGAGTATTTCTAGTCAAGAATGGTATCATTTGATGTAATATCTGAAGAATTTAAGACTTCCATAGTTCATATGTTAGCAGAGTGGTCATTAACCACGTGGAAAGAGTTGCCCTCAATAAAATAGTCCTGAATAAAGGAAGAAACCTCTATCCTCTCTATTCAGTGATTGCTGCCAAGTTACTCTTTGTAGCATCACCCCTACATGGATGAAGTTAAGAAGTAATGAAAAGAATTTTTTGCTACATCATAGACAATCTTAGCTGTATCAACTACTGGCTATTTAATTTAATATGTCTGCCAATTATAAGTTTTTTAAATAAAAAATTAACTAGAAAGAACATGATCCTGCCCTCAACCAACTCACAATTTAGGAAGAAATTTGTTTGGGGTGGAGGCTGTTAAACTAATGTCCCAACAAGCCACAGACATACAAGTCCTACCAACCTCAGATCCTCTAGTACAAGAAGAACTTCATAGAAAAGGAAATCAAGGTTCAATGGAATTATGTGATTACAGTCACAGAGGTAACAAAATAGGCAAAGCAGTACTAGAATCTGGATCTTTTGAGGTAAACACAACACAGGTAGTCAAAAGGCCCAGGGTAGTACATAGAATTATACCAGGGAACTAGGTTATTCTTGTCACAACTAATTTTTTTTTTGTTGGAGGTAGGAGAACAAGGAGGCTCCATTAATAAATGCCGACTTGGCCAATAAAAATAAAGGAAACTGAAGAGGTGAACTAACCCTGCCTTCTGAATTAATGTCTGTTATTTTAGTCCTTTTAGAATAATTTGTGTTATAAGTTTCAAAGTCAGAATATAAACCTCAGTTCTACCACTTATTAATGAGAGTGATCTTGAGCAAACTGCTTAAGTTCTTTGAGTTGCATTTTTCTTGTCTATAAAATATGGTGACTTATACTTGATTTGGGAGGACAATATGAGACAATGAATCTAAGTTGCCTGGTACATAGTGGGCATTCAACTTCTGTTCTTTCCATTCCATTCTGTTTCCTTCATTCCTTTCCTGTTGAAGAGAACCTGCTTAGTCTCAACAAATGATAAGTATAATTCACAGAGATGAATTATTATCATAGCCACAATGATTATGCCTAACTTTTCAAGGTGAAAACCAATAAAAGGATATCAAGAATTATTTTCAGCTCTAACTGTACTTCTTTCTCCCCTGGAAATCACTTGACTTCAAGAAAAGAAAGGTATGACCAGAGCATTATCACAGACTTCTACTGACACTCAATCTCTACTCATTAGTCAATCCCCCAAATCATACTGAGAATAGGCTTAAATTTCTGAAAAACATGTTTAAAGGTAAGCAATGGTGACTGAATTCATATTAAAAGAATTTAAACTCTATTATTATATAACTTTTCTCTAGGTATACATCTAAAAATCACATCAATATGTTTAGGAAATATTCCATCAAGGCAGGAATTATACCCAATTTTCTATTTTATTCTAGAACCTACTTAGTAACCAAGAAAACAAAATCAGTTAGTAAATAAAAAATTAAAACATTTGTTTATCTTCAAAATATGCATTAAATTTTGCTTGGTGTATTGGTAAAACAACACATACTATAAAGACAGCTTTAATTTCAAATGCTAAGGCTCCAAATAACTTAATAAATAATTGTGAGGTGTGCGACATTAACACTTACCAAAGAATTACTAAATTCCAAGTATACATCTATGCATTTTTTTTATCTTATCTCATTTAATTCTCAAAAAAACCCTGCCATTATTTTTTCCATTTTATAAATAAGGAAACAGTTCCAGATACATTTAAGTTTTATAGTTAAGTCAAAATATAAGAGACTGTATACACTGTTTAAACCTTGTTTCCCTGACAATAGTCTAAGCGCTTAAAACAATGATCAATTTGTAATTGGTGAAAAAGAACTAGCTCTATCTAGTATTCAGAAATTTTCCTTCCAAGATGAAAGTCTCATCAGTGACATGCTGGGTAAATGAACATCCAGGCCAGCTGAGAGGAGGACTTGTTCTTTGCACAACTCTGAGGGTCCCCATTCACTTTGTAGTTTTCAAGTCCATGGCACCAACTTGAAGTTCCAAAGTACACAGACTGCCTGGCTTGAAAGCAAAGTCTGGTAAGTACTTCCCCAGAAACCATCAAGATCTATCTTAAAAGCAACAGATTTTTTTTTTTTTTTTAAAGCAGGACATAAGGAACATTTTCTTCTTTCACAATCTATCATTCTAAGATGAAATACTTGGCAGGAATAAGTACAGAAAAGAAGACGGGGAACACTCATGAATACTTAAATACAAAATACTAGTCTAGGCATTTCATATTAATATTCTTAATAGGATCCTGACAACATTGTATACCACGGCAATTTAGTTCCATTTATATAGATGAGAAAATAATAGGCTAAAAGAGTTAAACAATTTGCCCAAGATCATAAGAGCCATAATGAGGATTCAAATATAGGTCTTTTCCGACATAAATACTTCCGATGGGCAGAAGGACAAAATGAGGTAAAACCAAAACCCGCAAGAGTTGGTGTGTTTGTGTTGCCACAATAAATTTTCAAGAAAGTCTCCAGGTTAATCTATTAATTAAATGAGTTATAACTATAGGACTATAGCAAGGAAATACAAAAGGAGATAGATGCAAAGGGGTTTGAGTAGTAAATGTTGCGTAAGACCCAAATAACAAAGTATAGATCCTAATTCATAGTTAGCCAAACACAAACCAGAAGATAAAAACTTACCAGAATTACAGGATACCTGCTGTGGTGGTGGGGGTGCCTGATGTGTTAACGTTTGATGCTGATGGTTCGGATGGTGCTGTATGTGTTGATGTGGAGAGGTGTGCTGGGTGTGAGGGGACTGGAGCTGGCTGTGTTGCTGTGGGTGTGGTGCTGGGTGCTGGGGACGCTGTGGTAAACCATGCGGTCGATGGGGTGGATGTGGAGATGGTTGTGTGTGCATCTGGGGATGGGACAGTGAGACTTGTGCAACTGAATTACTGCCTGTGGTGCTGAGGCCACTGCCATGACTATTGGACAGGCTACTTTGGTTGCTGTGTGGGTGAGTGCTCACTGTACTGCTAGGAGAGTGCTGATAGGAACACGAAGTGTGGGACTGCTGGGAAGATTCAGAAGGGATGTTCATCAAACCTAAAAACAGCCAGAAAGAGTAAGATCATTTATGGTCAGATTTCGGTTGTATTTTATGACAAACATTTGCAAAATTATTTACAGAGCAAAAGTGTATGTTGTCAAGAAGTAACATAGGTTCAGTTTAACAAGTGTTTATGGAACATCCTCTATACACTGGGCTCTGAGGTTACTGAGAAAAGTCAGAAACATTATTCCTCACCCTCAAATAGCGCATAGTCTAATGGAGGAGGTAGACATTTAACTATATTATGTCTAACAACGTAAGTACTAAAACAAAAGTATACAGAGGATTATAGAAACTTTGCTCCTTGTCCGGTCGCCTTCCTTGAAAAGACAACAACTGAGTTGAGTATTGAAAGATAAATAAATGGTAGGGAAAAAGTGAGAAAGGTGTTGAGTTAACATTCAGAATGGTTTTCTGCAAGCATGAAGACCAGATTTTGACAGAAGGAGGAGGGAGAAATAAAGCCGTCATTTCTGAACTCTTATTATTGACTACTCTAAAAACTTTAAGGCCAAAGTGGTTAGGATCCTTAAGACTAAGCAAAGAAAGATATCCATCTCCACTACTCTGTTATTACCCTTATGAAACATTCCTAATACATATATAGTTTAGTGGTTAAGAATGTTCGAAAGTAGGAGATTAAAGTCTCTGCACTGCCACTTACATATCGAGCCACAATTACCCCAAACATAAAAGGGCACAATAACAGAACCTACTTCATAGAGTCATTGTGAAGATTAAAATGACACAGCCAAGTACAAGATGCAGGATAAGCTCAGTAAATGCTAGCTGCTATGATGGTGATTAGGCTGGAAGTGCCTAATGTTAAAGAATTTTATTAAATGAAAAAGAAAAAACTTACAAGATAGTGTCAGGCAAAACAATTGAACTTTGTAAAAAGATAACATTATCATATGTCTCTAATAATAAAAATGTATTTGAGTACATTGTAAAATAACCTTAAAACGTAAGTTTTTATAGGTAGAAGAATTAATAGAAGTTCTTGCCTTGGCCCTGAAAAACTATCATTTACAGAGAATCTATAGAGTTATTACACTAAGATGAAAGAAAGCAGTAACTTCATTATCTATTTCCAAAAAAATATTAGTTTTGTGAGGTTCTGTTTGTTTGGTGTTAGTGGGACAAGGTTTCACTCATTGCCCAGGCTGGACTGCAGTGGTGTGATCACGCCTTACTGTATGTAACCTTAAACCCCCACCCAGTCTCAAGCAATCTACCTTCTGCCTCAGCCTCCAGCGTAGCTGGGACTACAGGTGTGTACTCTGGCTAACTTTTGTTACTTTTTATAGAGACAGGCTGGTCTTAAATTCCTCTCCTCAAGTGATCCTTCCACCTGAGTCTCCCAAGTATTGGGTTTGAGATAGTGTGCCCAGCCAAAATCCCAGCATTTTGAGAGGGGAAACAAGATATGTTTCAATCTCAAATTAATTTTAAATAAAATAAAATAGCCAGGTACAGTGGCTCACATCTGTAATCCCAGCACTTTGGGAGAGAGGATCACTTGAGGCCAGGAGTTCAATTAAGACCAACCTATATAACCTGGTGAGACCCCCATCTCTTTCAAAATATTTTAAAATTAGCCAGGCATGGTGATGTGTGCCCATAGTTCTAGCTACTCAGGAGGTTCAGGCAGGAAGATGGCCTAGGACTTGGAGGTTGCAATGAACTATAATAATACCATGCAATGAGCTATAAGGACACCACTTCATTCTAGCCTAGGTGACAGAGTGAGACCTTATCTCTTAAAAAAGATATATAACATAAAATGCCTTTGTAAAAACCAAGGGCTCTTAAGAGAACAATCTGAAAAACTACTGATCTAGACCAATCATCTTAACTATACAAATGGGGAAACTGAAGTCCAGAGAGGTAAAGTTAACTTAGTTAATTATAGTAGAACCTGGACTAGAACCCAGAATTCCTATCAATTCTCTTTTTTGTTACAGGGTGATGAAATGGAGTTATAGGCTTCAAAAATTGTCACCATTGTTATTTCGATGGTAATATTTTTCTATTATCATAACCAAGGTTGTGTTTGCTAAACAAAATCTTCTATTAGTCCTTTTCATACTTTTATACATAGAAAAGTTAACATAAAATTTGAATATATGAATCTTAAACTCTATACTCTAAACATAAAAAATCATTTCATGTACATACTATCAATATCCCTATATATATAAAAAAAAACATATATATATATATTTTTTGAGATAGAGTCTTACTTTGTAGCCCTTGGTAGAGTGCCATAGCATCATAGCTCACAGCAACCTCAAACTCCTGGGCTCAAGTGATCCTCTTGCCTCAGCCTACCAAGTAACTGGGACTACAGGCGCCCCACCACGGTGCCCAGGTATTTTTAGAGACAGGGCCTCGCTCTTGTTTGGGCTGGTCTCAAACTTGGCCTGCCCGAGTGCTAGGATTACAGGTATGAGCCACTGCGCCTGGCCTAATATCACCTCAATATAAACAGCATTAGTATGTAATATTAACTTTCATGGCTAACAATAAGTATTAAATGCAAACTGCAATAAGAACAGGAATGTTGGCTTGGTGCCCGTAGCCACATGCACCAAGGCTGGCAGGTTGAACCCAGCCTGGGCCAGTTAAACAACAATGACAACTGCAACAAAAAACAGCCAGGCGTTGTGGCAGGTACCTATAATCCTAGCTACTTGGGAGGCAAGAGATCTGCTTAAGCCCAAAAGTTTTGAGGTTTCTGTGAGCTGTGACAACACGGCACTCTCCCGAGGGTGACACAGTGAGACTCTGTCTCAAAAAAAAAAAAAAAAAGGAAAAAACTATGATGCATTTTACAAGGGTACATGTTAAATTTAGTAAGTGTAGAGTATAAATGTCTTAACACAAAAACTAAGAAAATGCGGTAAATACTATGTTAACCAGTTTGACGAAAATATTTCAAATGGTATTAAAAAACCAGCACATTGTACCCCATGGAAAAAAAGAAGAACAGGAATTTTGGTCTATTTTGCTGACTGCTATGTACAGGTAAACTCTCTGGGTTGAGGTACTATAGTTTAAATGTTATGCGTCTCTCCAAAATTAACCTATTGGAACTAAACCACAAGGTGATGGTATTAAGAGGTGAAATCTTTAGGAGGCAATTAGGGATTAGTACCCTTATAAAAAGGTTCAAGGAAACTACTTAGTCCCTTTTGCCCTGCCATCTCTTGTATCACAGGAGAACACAACTTTCAGCTCCATGTGAGAACATCGCTAGAAGGTGCCATCTATGAGGAACAGGCAGGCTCCTGCTAGACACCAAATCTACCACGTCCTTGATCTCGAACTTCCCAACTGCCAGAACTGTGAAAAATAAGTTTCTGTTGTTTATAAATTACCCATTTTAAGATGTTTTGTTATAGTAGCAGGAAAAGGATAAAATATAGTAAATCTGAGAAACAAGTAACTAGGAAATGCTTTGATAGAATTCTTAATTTCGGACCAGTATTCTGCAAAGAAAAGATAATGCAACATTTTGATACTATCATGTCTCTGATTAAAGTGAAACCAGTAGCTAATGGGACATGGACACACAATAGCAACAATCTACCATCTGGCTGGATACAATACTGCACCTCAACTAAAGTCACCTTTAGTATTAGTCTGATTTAAGTACATGTGTAAAACAATAACCAAAAGCTTATCTAGCTTATACATTTACCTGCTAAGTGCCATATGCACACACACACAAAAAATCACAAATTCGGTGTGACCACATTCCAGTAGCTATTTCTTTGCTAATACTAGTCAGAATAAATGCAGGGCACATCTTTTCTGGTGGTGCAACATTCACTACTCAAATACTTCATGGCAGTTTTTTCCATGTAGCACAGATGCAGTGTCAGAATTTCTCAACACAATGCTGCAGAACAGGATTACTAATCAAGTTGAACAGGTACACAAAATGAAATTTATCTGCCATTTTTGTGCTATGACAGCATAGTAAAGGCCCAGGGCATAATATGATCATCCAATTAAAATTGTGATGATAATGTTATAAGATTAAGAAAATATAACAATTGCTATATGAAAATAATTTTAAAACCTCTTTTCAATAAAAATCCATATTATAGAAAAGATATCACAAAAACTCACCTTGTTGACTAAGTGACTGCTCAAAAACTGACTTATAAAGGCTCCGAAATGAGGCACTAAGATCTTCAAAATTATATTCTGAGAAAAGTAGTTGCTTGTCTCGTTCTGGAAGGTTGTATTGTGGCTGCTGCTGAGGAGTTAATGATTGAGAGACTGGTTCTGGATGGTTTGTCACCTAACATTAAAAGAATACACAACTAATTTGTGTTTACATAAAATATATGATAGAAAACATTAGTGCCAACATTGAATTTCAAAGGAAATAACTTTTCTACAGAGGCTTTCCCATCCTCTGCTAAGTTGGGTACATATAAATAAAAGACAGACAGTAAAACAGTTAACTTGGATCTTAAAGAACTATAGAAATCTAATCTAACCTCCACATTTCATAGAGGAAGGGAAAGAGTTCAGAGCAGTTAAATGACTTGCCAAAGAATATGTTAGGGATGAATTAGGATTGGAATCCTCTTAGTTTCTGTAGACTCTTCATCTAGATTTCTATAAAAGCAGTTTCATTTCAAACTCCACTATTCTATGAAGTTACTAACATTTATCCAATTTATCTTTGAATATATAAACTCAAATACCATATTTTAAGTCAGATGTATGGCACTGCCTAAAGCAACAAGGAACTTAACTTAAATAAGCCTAACTCTTCATTTTTAGGGATTTTTTTTTTTTTTTTGAGACAGAGTCTGATTTTTTACCCTTGGAAAAGTGCCATGGTGTCACAGCTCACAGCAACCTGGGACTACAGGCACTCACCATAGCACCCAGCACTTTATTTTTATTTATTTATTTATTTTTTAAGAGACAGAGTTTCGCTCTAGCTCAGGTTGGTCTCTAACTCCTGAGCTCAGGCAATCCATTCGCCTTAGCCTCCCTGAGTGTTGGGATTACAGGTGTGAGCCACTGCACCCAGTGGGAAATATTTTTTTAATGAACTAAGAGAAAAGAGATATGACAAATGAAAAGATTAAAACAACAAAGTAAATTCTGAGGAAGACAAAAGAGATCAGGACTTTGAGCTACACAAGAGGGGTCTTTGAAGGCAGTAAAACCAGATTCTTAACAATTGTATGAAAGAGTGGTTAAACTACCATTTCTTTAATGTTTTGAAGAATTAAGGCATGGACACACAATGGAAACTTATATAGCCATTCAAAATTATGCTCATAAAGAGTCTATAATAATATGAAAAAACATGAATTTTACAGGGAAAGATGACTTACTGTTGCCAACCTACTAAAATTACATGTCACCACAAAGGCCACACTGGCAAAGCTCCATGACAGGATGACCTAAGCCTTGGTGAAACACCCTGTGATTATCCTGGAATATGGGATGGCAAGTGATTTTACAAGGAGCAAATTCTCATGTGTCTTCCCTGTGCTTTGCAGGAAGTGGCTATGGGACAGTTTCTCATCTACCTCTCTCTCTTTCAGGTGGTTGCCAAGAAACAGTTTCTTATCTATCACCCTGGATAAGTAAAACACTGAACTTTCTATATTATTCCTTAGGGTACAGGTACTGCTTAGCTGCAGAATGGAATTTGTTCCTTTATTACAAAGTAACCCATTACTTGTACTGTCTGTCATCTGGTCCTCTGTTTGGCACTGTCCCATGGGATACAGGAAGTTGACACCATGCTGATCAGCTTATGTAGTCTGTATAACTAATAAAACCATCTCAATCCCTGTGAGTTCACTGTGGCCTTAAAGGCTCAATCAATGAACATATAACAATCCAACCAATAGCTGCCACTGCACTATTGCTTAAGGTCTGCTTGACATCTTGTTGTTAAATGAAAATAGCAATCTACAATGTCTGTCTGTCTATGAGATAGGTCTTGCTCTTGTCACCTAGGCTGAAATGCAATGGTGTCATCAGAGCTCACCACAGTCTTGAATGCCTGGGCTCAAACAATCCCCCTGCCTAAGCCTCCCAAGTAGCTGGGACTACAGATGCCTACCATGTCACCCATATAATTTTTCTATTTTTTGTAGAGCTGGGGTCTCACTCTTATTCAGGCTAGTCTTAAACTCCTGGCCTCAAGCAATCCTTCTGCCTTGGCCTTTGAAAGTGCTAGGATTATAGGCATGAACCACCTGTCCGCAACCTTTTACAGAGGAGTTTAAACTTCTTACACTTATTGGCATAATGAACACGATAGTTCTTATTCAGTCATCTAGTTCTATAAATGTTCCTTTAATTTTCCCTTTTATTACATTTTGTGATATTGGACTCTTTTTTTATTTCTTTTGGTCAAGATTTTTGACATTTAAATTATTTTTAATAAGCAACTTAAAATCATTAAATCTTTGCTTAGTTTGCTTCAATGCTCCAACTAGTCTTTTTATATCATGATGTCTTCATTACTGGGTCTTTAATTTGATTCACCTCTTAAAGCAATTAAGTAGCATTTTTTCAGGAAGGACACATGAAAACAGGGCAGGATACTTTCTAAACTCTGCATATCAAAGAACGTCTTTTTCTTGCCTTCACAAATAAACTTTTGGCTGGGCATCACATTTGTTATTCCAAACCTATTCCCTCAAAATTCTGCATAAAATGCTCCATTATCTTCTGGCATTTAGTATTACTGAAGAGAAGTTTAATTTGTGTTTCTTGTACTTTCTTGGCATTATAATTATTATTATTGCTTAATATTTTGATGCAGTAATCGTCTTGCTTTCTTTTCTCAATGTATTTATCTTCATTCATTCTTTACGTGGTTTTTGTTTCTAGTCCTTATCTTAAACACGTTATTGTTATAAATTTTAAGCCTTTTCAATTATGCAAAGGCAAAAGTGGAAACCTAATTAACACATGTATATGTAAAAATAAAAAAAATAATACAAATAAAAATTTGTGTTTCTTTGTATATAACTTACTTCTGCCAAAGTATTTATATGAGTGATTACTTCTGAAATTTTAAAATTTGCCATTGTGTGTCTTGGTTTCCACCGAGGTTTAATTACAAGGATCCCCTTCACCCAGGATACTAAAATGCAAAGATGCTTCAGTCTCTTATATAAAATGACTGTATTTGCATATAACCCATGCTCATCTTCCCATAAATGTCTACATTGTTGACACCATGCTAATCAGCTTATGCAGTCTGTATAAGTAATAAAACAATCTCAATCCATGTAAGTTGGATAAATTTTTCCCCCCTTGGGTCTCGCTCTATTGTCCAGATAAGAATGTAGTGGCCCAACCATAACTCACTGCAAATCCCAACTCCCAGGTTCAAGGCATCCTCCTACCTCAGCCTCCCAAATAGCTTGGACTAGCAGCATGCACACAGGGACTTTTCTTTTTTTGGTAGAAACGGGATTTCACTATGTTGCCTAGGCTGGTCTCAAACTCCTGGCTTCAAACAATCCTCCTGCCTCAGCCTCAGGAGGCTGCCACCTGCCTCAATCCCTCCTGCCTGGGAGGCTGAGGCAGGAGGACTGCTTGAAGCCAGCCCCAATTGCTTTTCACTTAGACACAGGACAGAATAAAGTAGACTAAAATATGTAACAATTCAGTCATATAAAGTACCAAATTCTAACACTATAAAGGTAAAATCTGGTCTGCGTGAGAAATATGCATCTTCATTTTTCATTTCCATTCCAATTACATTTGGCTGAGTTTTAAGCACTAAATGAATACCCAACAAAGATACTAACTTCACCAAGACTTACCGGTGTGTAACTATGCACACTTCCAACACTGTTCAAATTAACAGATGCTAAACTCTGGTCTGAGAGGCTGTTGTTAAGGCTACTTCGTGGGCTATCACTACCATCCTGATCAGTGTTATACAATGTTACCTAGAATGAAAAGGAAAGACAAACTGAGTAAGTAGTTCCTAAAAAGAGTATTTTTAATTAAGCAACTCCACAAAAATATAACTGAGCATGCATGTGGCAGTAAGACATAATGTCAGTGGTCTTTTTATTGGTGCTTGCCCCCAATACCAGGCCCCTCATCACTAATTCCATGTTCACCATGAAATAATTTTCTTAAAACCTCTCAAACTAAAAGACATAGATGTCTAAAGGTACATACATTCAATTTATTACAAGGTATAATTGGTCTAAAAATATTTAACATTTGATAATAGAGGATTGTAGTAATTTTGTTAAATATTTCTCTATAAAGCATTAATTTATTTTTGATCAGGCCTATTCCACTGAAATCTTTGGCATCAGAAAAAAAGTTTTCAAAAACTCACAGGCATCGCAGTGTTTTTAATACTGAAAACAAGAAAACTCAACTGCCCAACACATTCACAAAATTATATTTATGACCCAATTTAAAAAATATGCTAATATATGCATTAGATGTGGACTATATGCCAAACTGTTAACAATGGTTATTTGGCAGGGGCTATGGACTGCTTAAGACTTTTACATTTGATAGTGGGTATTTTTACAATGCTTGAATCTGCCTATAACAACCATTATAATTTTTAATTAGAAACTAAAAAAAAAAAAGTTATTTTTAAAATGAAAACTAGTTTAACTATCCTTCAATATTCTGTTCAGCTGCTACTACCAACTCCTTTCTATGTCCTATTTCCACCAGCACAATGAATATATTTGATGTTGTGGTCTACCTTTCAACTGTTACCTCCCTGAGTTCTCAATAAGTAAGTGTTTTCTGCTCAGTATATAGTTAATAGGTTTTTTGCTGAATTTAGTAACCAACTGATCATCCTTCTGTCTTTGCTAAAATCAGTATCATGCTCAGTGCTTACTAACATTTGTCAAAAGAAGCTGAATACATGAAAAACTAGGCATATATGCCTAACTCAAACTAAAGTGTTCCACAATGACAACAGCTAGGAACAATTTAGTGTTTAAGAAATACACAAGGGAGAAGAGTGTAAGAAAAAACAGAAGTGCATAAAGAAAATTCTGGCCAAGACTTTTCTGGTAGATAATTCCAGTATAAATTTCATAAAAATCAACCTTATGAACTCTGAGGAATACTTAAAACATTATAAAATTGTATAAAAATTATAAGCATTCCTAGGTTATCTACTTGGCTGCTCATTCTCTCCTACTCATGCTCAATTATCTACCTACTTCTCAAGCCAGAAATACTCTCCCATCATCTTAGGCAACTCCTCTTTGCTTGCGTTTTTTGGAGAAATGATATTCTTTCTTTTTTTTTTTTTTTGAGACAGAGTCTCATTATGCTGCCCTTGGTAGAGTGCCGTAGCGTCACAGCTCACAGCAACCTCAAACTCTTGGGCTAAAGAGATTCTCTTACCTCAGCCTCCCCGGTAGCTGGGACTACAGTCACCTGCCAGAATGCCCAGCTATTTTTTGGTTGTAGTTGTCATTGTTGTTCGGCAGGCCGGGGTTGGATTCAAATCCACCAGCTCTGGTGTATGTGGCTGACTTGATGCCCTAGCCGCTGAGCTACAGGAGTCGAGCCAATGATAAACTTTTCATTAAGTATAACATATAAAGGGAAGTGTATAAATTATTTATTACACAATGGGCACATCCATGTATGCGCCCAGATCAAAGTATAGGAGAGCAATGCTCAAACTTTGGTCTCAGATCCTTTTTCTACCTTAAAAATCAAGAAGCCAAGGATCTTCTGTTTATGTTTGTATATCAATAATTGATCTATGATAAATTGAAACTCAAAGTTTTTAATTAATTTATTTTAAAATAATTATGAACCCAATTACATTTTAATACCAATTTTTCCCCAATAAGTAAAATGAGTGGTAATTTTACATTTTTATAAATCTCAACATCTGACTTAATAGAAAACAGCTACATTTTCATATCTATTTCTGAATTCAATCTATTGTAATATATTATTTGGGTGGAGGTATAGATAACTGTCTTCTGTGATAAGTACCAGAACAGAGATTTAAATAAGGAAAAAAAATCAGCTTTATATTTATCCATATAGTTCCATTTCTAGTGTTCTTCATTCCCTGGTATAGATCTAAGTTTCAATTAGGAATTTAAATTATGCCTATATTACCCTGCTTAAAATTGTCCCCATTGCTCACTAAAGTTTTTTTTTTTAAACAGCCTTTACTATGCTTCATTTTAGTCAGTATTTATTGTTATACCTCCAAATTCATTGATCTTTCCTTCTTTAGTAATGTATCTACAATGTTTAATCTGTGGTTAATCTTATCCAGTGTACTTTTCAACTCAAACATTGCAATTTTTATCTCTAAATAGAGTTTGATAAGGGTTTCTCTTCTCTTACAAGTATCTGTACAACATGTTCAATGTGTCTTTTAGCTTCTCCCTGAAATAGTTTTAACTGTTTTGATGTCTTTTTCTAAACTACAGTAGAACCTCTGTAAGTTGACCAACCAAGGGACTGGAATAAACCTGTCAACTACTAAGGTGGTCAACATAAGGAATTAGGACTACTGTACATGTGGTTTTACATGTCTGGTCTATGAAAATTAGGCCAACTTAAGGAAGTGGTAAATGTGGAGAGGGGGTCAACTGTGGAGGTTTTACTCTATTTCTATCACATGTCTTTTTTGGATCAGTTATGATTGACTAATTTTCTCCCCATTGTGGGTTCTTTCCCTACTATTTCTTTGCCTGCCTGGTTATTTTTTATCGGCCAGACAGATTTTTACTTAGCTTCATGCTGGATATTTTTGTATTTCTCTAAGTGAACTTGAGTTTTGTTCTGAAATACAGTTAAACTACTTGACATCAGGAACAATGTACTGACACATGCTATGACATGGATGAACTGTGAAAACATTCTTAGTAAAATAAATCAGACATAAAATGCCATATATTATATGATTCCATTTATTTGAAATGTCCAGAGTAGGCAAATCCACAAAGTCAGAAAAAAAGTAGATTAATGCTTACCAGGAGATTGGGGAGGGTGGTTAGAATTAACATTAGAGTGACAGCTAACAGATACAGGGTTTTCTTTTTTAAGTGATGAAAATGTGCTGGAATTAGATGGTGGTAATAGTTATATGACCTTGTGAATATACCAAAACACACTCTGAATTGGAAACTTTAAAAAAGGGCAAATTTTATGGAATGTGAATTAGCAAATTATAATAAAATATTTTTTAAAAAAATTCTAATTACTGGAAATAGTTTGAACTTGCTTTTGGAACTTGCTTTTAAGTTGTGAAAATAGGACCAAGACAGCGTTTAGTATTGGACTAATCAAGGCAAAAGCCTTCTGAATACTTCACCCAATATTCTATAAATTAACAAATATTCCACTCTGTTAAGAACAGAGACTATATCTAACCTTTTGAGTCTCAATGACAGTCTACATAAATCCTTTCAGGCAGTTCTTTATATAGCCTATAATAAGTGTCCTCATTCATGGGCTGTAGGTATCCCATTAAAAACTGAAGGGGGACCCTCTGTTTATCTCTGAATTCTGTCTCTGTTCAGCTCTCTCTCTGGTTTTCCCCTGTGAACTCTAGACAACTTGGTTTCTATGATCTCCCAAGTCTACCTCCTCAACACATACAGACCTCTGTACTCCTGCCTTATGCTTTGGAAACTTTCTCCAGGAGATAATCTGGAACAATTGTAAGGCTCATCTTTGTTCACTATTTCTCAGGAATCGCTGTCCTTTGTTCCTTGAAGTCCACTTTCTTGAAAACAATCACTTTATTTTGTCCATTTTTTTCAGTTGTTTTGGGCAACAGAGTAAATCCACATCTAGTTATTCTACTATGGCTAGAAGCAAAAATCCCTTATCAACTATATTAATCTTTACAAAAAAAAACTTCTCATTTGTTGACTTTATCACTACAGAATATGTGCTTTCTGTTTCACGGACTTCTCTTATCTTTATTACTTTCTACCTCTTCCTCCTTCAAATTTGCTGTGCTTTCTCTTTTTTAGATGCTTAAATCATTAATACCCAATTTTTATTGGAGCATAGTTTATGTCATTAAGGCTACTACTTACCTCTTCCTCCTTCAAATTTGCTGTGCTTTCTCTTTTTTAGATGCTTAAATCATTAATACCCAATTTTTATTAGAGAGTAGTTTATGTCATTAAGGCTACTACTTTAACTGCATTAGAGAGGCTTTGATATGCCACATGTTTTTCATCAATTCAAAATATTTTCTAATTTCTATTATTTCTTTCTTGTTCCATGGGCTATTTATAACTATATTGCTTTACTTGCAAATTTTGAGCAGATATTCTGATTATCTTTTCACTATCATTCCCACCTTAGCGCCACTGTGTTGGAAAATATACTCTGCATGATATCAGTCACCTGAAACTTGTTGAGACTTTATGATCTTCCTTCTAGATCAGTATCATATGGTTAATTTCATAAATATTCCATGTGTACTTAAAAATACATATGTTCTACAACTGCCAGGTACATTACATTCTATAGATGTCAACTGTGTCAAATTTCCTAATTTTGTGGTTTAGTCTTCCATATCTTTAATGGGATTTTTTTGTTTGTTGTGTTGATTTGGTCTGTTTATTCTTTGGGTAGAATGAGATGGGTTAAAATCTAGCACCACAACTGAGGCTCTGTCCATTTCTTTCAGTTCTAAGGTTATGTTACTAGGCATATACTAATTTAGTTTGTAAGTTTCTTACCAAAATGCTCTTTTTTTCTTTTTTCTTTTTTGCAAGGAAGGGAAGGAAAGGACCTAAAAGGCTCTTTTTACATAATAAAATATCTTTGATAATCTTTGACTATTTAGTACATTGACATTAAATGTAATCCCTAATGTAATTACTTCAAATACTGTTTATTTTCCTTTATTTCCCACCTTTTCTTTCTTCTTTTCTTTCTCCCTTTTGGCCTACTTTTGGCCTACTTTTTTTTCATCAATTCAAAATATTTTCTAATTTCTATCATTTCTTTCTTGTTCCATGGGCTATTTATAACTATATTGCTTTACATGCAAATTTTGAGCGGATTTTCTGATTATCTTTTCAGAGATAAACCAAGCATTTACTATCTTCCCATACTACTTAAAAATATTTTAATAACCTAGAGCACTGGTTCATAAGGTGTGGAACTATGATCAATTGCATAAGCAACATCTGATGAACCTCTTAGAACACAAATTTCTCAGAGTGTGCCCAGACACTTAACAAATCCTCTAGGCAATGATGTATACTGAAGAACCACTGTACTAGACATTTCAACACGTCCATCCATCTTTGACGTAGTACTTTTACCACTTTCCATAGAATGCAAAGAAGTTAATTTCATTTATTTTTTTCTGCCATGCACTAATAGAAACATGTATTTTACTTCTGCATGTATTTTAGACTATAAGACACTGTGTTTTATAATGATACTGTTGTTACTGCTTTAAAAACTTAATATACATTTAGATTTACTGATGTACATACTCTTTTGGAGGTCTCCATTCTTTCCTGCATGGGACAATTTTCCTTCTATCTGGAAACTAATTCCCTTTAATTTTTTAGAGCTGTTATACTAGTAACATATTCTCTCTAGGATTTTGGTAAAAAATATGTTTTGGTAAAAACATATTCCCTTAATCTTTGCTTTCCACAGAAATTTTCTTTGATTGTAGAACAGATTGCAGGTATTTCCTCTCAACACTATGTATAAAACTTTCATTATGATGTCTGATTTTCATTGTTTCTATTCGTTTGAAGTTGCCTGTTTTTCTCTGATTTGGGTTTTTTTTTTGTCTTTGTTTTTTAGTAGTTTAACTTTAATTTCCCTGATGTAATTTTCTTTCTATTAATTCTTCTTAGGGTTCTTGGAACTTCTTAAATCTATGTTGTGTTATTCTTCATCAATTTTTAAAAATTAAAACACCGCTTCTTCTCTATTCCTTTCTTCCTCAACTCTGGCACACTAATAACAACTTTGCTGGCTCGGCGCCAGCCACATATACCTGAGCTGGCGGGTTCGAATCCAGCCCAGGCCCGCCAAACAACAATGACGGCTGCAACCAAAAAATGGCCGGGTGTTGTGGCGGGCACCTGTGGTCCCAGCTACTTGGGAGGCAGAGGCAAGAGACTCGCTTGAGCCCAGGATTTGGAGGTTGCTGTGAGCTGTGATGCCATGGCACTCTATCCAGGGTGACAGCTTGAGGCTCTGTCTTTAAAAAAAAATAATAATAATAACAACTTTGCTATATCTTTTCCATGTGTCCCAAATATCTCTTATTTTCTGTATTTTTCTATATTTCTTTTTCTGTATTTTTCTTACTTTTCCTTTCTGTGCTTCGACTTGCTTCTTTTCTTTTAACCTTCCAGTTCATTAAATCTCTCTGCTGATGTATATATCCTGCTGTTAAACCCATGTATTGAATTCTTAATTTCAGTTATTATAATTTTTTAGTTCTATAGTTTCCTCTTAATTCTTCCACATAAATTTCCAATTCTCTTGTAAATTATCTATAATTCATCTATTTTCTTGAATGTATTAGTCATACTTACTTTACGATCAATATTCAACCACTTCTTGATCTGTCTATATTCTCCACCACCACCCCCCTTAATCTTTAATTATTTTGTACTATTTCTTGGCATATCTGGAAATTTTGGACTGAATGCTACACCTTACTTATGGAAAAGTGTAGAAGCTCTGGATGACATTATCTTTCTCTAAAGAGAGTTTAATTTTTCTTCTGGCGAATAATATTAGAATACCACACTCTAATAACAGTGGAGGCTAATCTATTTTGGTTTGCTCTTGCTCATAGAACAAAATCCTTCTCAGATACCAACTTGAAAGCCTAGAGTGCTTGCCATGCCTCTGTCCTCTTCTAAGGACCATATTTGGTCTCCTCCATCCTGTAAGACTGCTGAATTCTGACTAGTGAAAAATCTACTTTGTTTGTCTATGTCTCAGCCCCAGCATACACAATTAGGTGTTAGCAAATACCTTATGTGGATATTTCTTACAAAAAGCGGAACTCAATTCTGAGATTCCTCAGGATCTTTGCTCTTCAAGTCCAGACTATTCGGTAGCCCCAAACTCCAGGTTTTTGTCTCCCAAGTTCAACTACTGTTCTAAGCTACTATTCTCTGTTTGGCTCCTATGCCATGCACTGAGAATGGGAAATTTACCAAAGGAAAATTTACAGAGCTAGTCTCAATGTGTTTCCTTTTTCTTTGGGATCTTGGCGCCTGAAGTTCTGATGACTGTCTTAGTCTTCAAAGCCTCCCCCCTTTGTTTTCATTGGAGGTGAGTTGTCCAGTATTTTTATATACATACAAATAGGCAGAAGGGTTAGTCTGATACCAGCTGTTTTATCATATCTGAATGCATAAGTCAAAAACTCCAGTTCCTTTGCCATCTACATTATTTGGTCATAAAGTTCCAGCATTACTGTACCCTAATTGTTTCCTAATAACCACAACTGTCCATGTTTAAGACTTCAGCATCTCTTAGACTACTGCAAATAATAGTGTTAGATATTTCTGATTCTAATCCTTCTACTTCACCAGAAATTATTATATAGATGGGCATCATTATAAATAATTTTTAAGGTACAGATTTCTAAGCCCTATTCACAGGAGACAATGACTGATTTGGTAGGACTGCAATGGAATCCTAGAAATACCACCACCACCAATCACACTGACATACACACTCTCCCTAAGTGATTGTGATGTAATCATCCCACAGATTGCCCATGTGATTAAAGCATTTTTCTATACCTCAGCAGCCAGTTTTCTTTCTAAATTGGAAATCTGATTATGTTACTCTGATTAAAATCTGTCTTCTGTTTATCCATTACCTTCCCACAATTAAAAGGATCCTATGAGTACTACATTAGTGCAACAGTGTATGTATATTTGTATTTGTGTGTGTGTGTGCGCGCACGTGCATGAGAAAGCAGGAAAGACTCAAGAGAAGACGAGAGGAAAAGAGGGTGAAAACTAGAGGGAGAAAATGGGAACAAGACTGAAAGAGAATCTGAGCATGAAAATTAGGGTTGTTTGAAGTACTCACAGTATATTAAGAAACAAAACTGAATTCATGATTTTCCCAGAGCCTTTTTAAGGGTTTTAAGATGAAAGATTAAAAAATTACCTTGTAAAGAACAGACAACTGTATCCCACTCAGTATCTAATGACAAGTCACAAAGGTTTAATTCAAGCAACAACAACAACAAAAAGCATAAAACTACCATGATGCATTGTTTCTGGATATGTTTCTAGACTTGAATATCATGAAAATAGGGAGACCATCATTCCAGTGAACTGAATGATGCTGACCAAATTATTTTGCTGGATTCTACTGGCTCTCAGAAATCAATGGTCTTTTATTTAACCGCATATTTGGAGGGGTAATTACTGGCTTTAAAACAAATCAATTCAATAAAAAGTTGGCTGAGAAATTCTATCAATGGGAACTGACAGAGTCAAGAATTTAAATTAGTACAGAGTTTCCAATTTCTCCTGAGACATAACTTCTTCTAATTTGTGCATACCTCAAAACACTCTGGATTCAGCTTTCAAGCTGCCATGTTAAGCAGTCAAATTTGTATCATCTTTAAACTCAAGCACATAGAACTCTATCATTAATATAAAGGCTAATAAATGTATCATTCAATGACAATTTAAAAATGTTTAAAAAAATGAGATTACTTTGTTAGTCACAGTGTTGATTGCCAGAGTTGGAGAGGCACTTCCAGAAATAATACACTCCATTCCCAAAGAATCTGAATCTATGCTATATGGAGTTGAGGCCTAAAATACAAGAACAAAATAAATAAATATTAGCTCACATATGTAGCAACTTTAACAAAGTTTGAAGGGATTTCATTAAATTCTCCAACTGCTGCTTCAGTTCTGTTTCTGAAAATGAACTTAAATCATTACTGAAATCTCTTCTACTATATTTCAGTATACTACTGACCTGGTACCACAAAGTCCACTGGTATGACTACTCCCTAATAACTCTTCTAATTGATGCTCTTAGCAAACATTATAAACTTCTGTAGTGGAAACCATTAGTGGTCCCCTAATATCCACTCTCTCCTTCTCCCTTTTAGTACAGAACTCAACAGTTAATTGCTCAATGGCTGCCCAGCAGACACAGGCTACCTTTACAGATTCAACTGCAGCTAGATGTAGCAGTCATGTAACTATGGTGTGGTCAACGGGATTTGAACAGGAGTAACTTGTGAAATTTCTGAATCATGTCTTTGAAAGAACTTGTTTGTTCACCACTTTCTCTTTCTCTCTTACTGCAACCTGGAAAACAAATACGGTGGTGGTGATCTTGCTTAACCATAAACATTGAGAGTAATATCCTGGAAAAACAAGATTAGAAGGTATCCCTCTAACTCACCTGTCAGCTTGGATTTTTACATAAGGAATAAATCTCTGTAGTTTAACCTAGTTACGGCTTTTTTTGTTTTTTTTTAACAGACTCACTATATGGCCCTGGGTAGAATGCCATGGCGTCACAGCTCACAGGAACCTCAAACTCTTGGGCTTAAGTGATTCTCTTGCCTCAGCCTCCCAAGAAGCTGGGACTACAGGGGCACGCCACAATGCCAGGTTATTTTTTGGTTGCAGTTGTCGTTGTTTGGCAGGCCTGGGCTGGATTTGAACCCACTAGCTCCGATGTATGTGGCTGGCGCCCTAGCCGCTGAGCCACAGGCGCCTGAGCCTATAGCTTTTTTTTTTTAACTTGACTTTTTATTGATACAAATTAGATGTACATATTCTTGGGGTACATATAACAATGAGACATATTTATATAATCAAATCAACATAACTGGGATGGATACCTCTCACCTTAAGTATTTATCTTTTCTTTAGGCTAGGAACATTGAAATTATTCTCTTCTAGCTATTTTGAAATGTACAATCAGTGTTAACTATAGTCACCCCACTGATTTATCAAACACTAGGTCTTACTTCTATGTGAGTGTATATACTTATGTAAGTACATATCTATACTCATTAATCGTCCTCTCTTCATTCCCCCACCCTCCCTACTCTTCCTAACCTCTGGTAACTACTCTTTACCTTGAAGAGAACTACTTTTTTAGTTCCCATATATGAGTGAAATCATGTGATAAACGGGTGTTTATCTTTCTGTGTTAAGTCACTTATAGTTTTATTTTTCTTCTGTTGTCTCTCAGAACAACTGAACAATATCCTAAATACAACTTCATATGCATTGTTTACAGAGTTAACATGAGTGTCAAAAACAATATAGGTTTTCTGCATTTATAACTTTTAATATATACATTGTGACAACTCACCTCTCTCTTCCAAGAGATGGTTTTTACTGCTTTGGTGAGCTCTCAAAAGTTGAACTTTAATGATGGAAGTTAAATAAGAGGAAATATAAATAATTTGTGGCTATGAAGCTAGTTCTATGTATATTTCTTCTCTGGGAAAAAAATATTTGTCCCATATATGATCTCAATTGAACATGCATTTTTCAAAAGATCCTACTAGGATCTTACTAGATCAGCGAAAGGCCAAATTCACTGAGACACATTTCTAAGATTAATCTATCATTTAATTCCTCAGCATTTTTTCATCAAATGACCTAATCAACCTATGGTTAGAGAACAAGAATCTTGGTAGCTATCCTCTCAAGCTAGAATCCAGCACTTAGGTGACATGTACACATTGAGAGTGAAGTGAAAACAGAAATGGAGTTCAGAAATAGAAGTGGAAGAGCTACAAAAACAACTTTCTCTGTGTCTCAATACTGGTGCCAGACAACTTAACTGTATCTCAGTTAACAGATAGGATTACTTCAGAAAGTGGCAAATCTCAGGCTTCCCTAACTCAACTCAGTCATTTCAGTTCAAACTACAGGTTCACTAATTCTTACTCTTATCTACTGGTAGGAAAAAGGGTTGTTGTACAGTTTCATACTAACCTTTATGCTTATATCCTCATCTATAAAAAGATTATTTAGAGGTTTATTACAACACCAATGAAATGATTTATATAATAAAGCACTTAGTATTGTAATTGAAACACAAAATAAATGCTAGCTACTATGATAACCACTAGAACATACCTGCTATAGATGCCAAAGATCTGCTAATACAAAGGAATACTCATCCTCAACAAAATATCTGCAAGCTGTATTCAGTAGAACATTAAAAGGATCATTCACCATGATCAAGTTGGATTTACCCCTGGGATGCAAGCTTGGTTAAATATTCACGTATCAATAAATGTGATTCACCACAGCAACAGAATGAAAGACAAAAAGCATTTGATAAAATTCAATATCCTTTCATGATAAAAAAATTCTCAATAAATTAGGTATAGAAGGTTCCTCAAGATAACAAAGGCCATATATAAGCCACAGCTCATATCATACTCCATGATAAAAAGAAAGCTTTCCCCCTAAAATCAGGAACAAGACAAAATGCTCACTCTCATCACTTCTGTTCAACACAATAGCAAAATGCCTAGCCAAAGCAATTAGGCCACAGTAGAAGTTGCCCAACCAGTGATATAGACATATACCAATAAACCCATCATTAACTAAAAATATTATAAGTCGAAAACACATTTCATACACCTAACCTTCCAAGGATCATCATAGCTTAGCCTAGCCTAACCTACCTTAAATGCACTTAGAACACTTACATTAGTTTACACCTGGGCAAAATCATCTCAATGTTGGGGGCACCTAATGCAACCACACATGAACTCTTTCCCCTTCCCTTCCTCTTAATCTCCTCCTAAGACAAAAACACAAAAGATCTGGCTAGCCCAGCCTCTGAGAAGTTTGAAGCCAAAAGACCCTAACTTTCCAGGCAGGCATGGAATTTGCCCATTTCCTACAGCCCCATATAAAAGTGATCTCTAACTACCCACCCCCCATGAGGAGCAGATAGCCACCTTTGTACTGTCCAGGAAGGTCATCTCCTCCTTTCAATAAACCTGGCCTGAAGATGGCTTTGTCTCTGGGAACCACTGTTTACACCTTTCACTAACACAAAGTTTATTTTATGACAAAGTATTGAATACTTCATGCAATTTATTGAATACTATACTGAAAGTTAAAATAGGTACTTGAAGTACAATTTCTACTGTGAACAGTTTGCTCTGGCACCACTGTAAAGTCAAAAAAACAAAAGGAGAACCACTGTTAGCTGTAAAAGGTATCCAAGTAGAAAAAGATAAAGTGTAATTGTCTCCGTCTGCTTAATGACATGATCTTATAATATGTGCAGACAATCCTAAAGACTCCACAAAAAAAACTGTCAGAACCAATAAATGAATTCAGTAAAGTTGCAGGACACAAAATCAACTTAAAAAAATCAGTAGAATTTTTATATACTGAAAATGAAGATCTAAAAAAGAAATTAAGAAAACAGTCCATTTATAATAGCATCCAAAAAATAAAATACTTAGGAGTAAACTCAACCAAAAAAGTTAAAGATTTGTATTCTAAAAACCATAAAACAGGCCAAGCAAGATGGCTCACAACTGTAATCCTAGCACTCTGGGAGGCCTAGGCAGGTGGTTTGCTTTTTAGCTCAGGAGTTCAAGACCAGCCTGAAAAAAAATAAGAGACCTGTCTCTATTAAAAATAGAAAAAAACTAGCCAGGTGTCATAGCAGGGGGTTATAGTCGCAGCTATTTGGGAGACAGAATCAAGAGGCCTGCTTGAACCCACAAGTTTAAAGTTGCAGTGAGCATGCCACAGCACTCTACCTAGGGCATCAAAATGAGACTCTGCCTCCCAAAAGACAAAACAAAACAAAACACACACAATACATTGGTGAAAGAAATTGATGACAGAAATAAATGGAAAGATATTCAATGTTCATGGGTTCAAAGAATAAATATTGTCAAAATGTCCATGCTACCCAAGGCCATCTACAGATTCAGTCAAATACTATCAAAATTCAAATAGTCAAATCACTATCAAAATTCCAATGCCATCCTTCACAAAAATACAAAAAAATCCTGAAAGTCACATAGACTCACAAAAGATTCTTAATAGCCAAAGCAATCCTGACCAAAAAGAACAAAGTTGGAGGAATCACTCTACAGGATTTCAAAATATGTTACAGCACCATAATAATCAAAACAGCACAGTACTGGTATAAAAAACAGATACATCAACCAATAAAATAGGATAGAGAGCCCAGAAATAAACTCATTTATTTTAAGATCAACTGATTTTCAGAAAAGGGGCCAAGAACACACAATGGGAAAAGGGCAATCTGTACAATAAGTAATGCTGGGAAAACTGGACAGCCATATACAAAGGAATGAAAATGAACCTTTATCTCACCCCATATACAATGGATCAAAGACTTACATGCAAGACCTGAAACTATAAAACTACTATAAGAACATGGGAAAAAAACTCCTTGACATTGGTTTGGGCAATGATTTCTTGGATATGACCCCCAAAACAAAGGCAGTGAAAGTTTGATAACTTAAAAGCTTCTACACAACAAAAGAAACAATGGAGTGATAAGATAACCCACAGATTGGGAGAAAATATACACATTTATCAGTCATCAGATAAGGGACTAGTATTCAAAACATACCAGGAATTCAAACTACTCAATAGCAAGAAAAACAACCATAAGGTCAGGCAAAGTGGCTCAGGCCTGTAATCTCAGCACTCTGGCTTGGGGTGGACTGCTTGAGTTCAGGAGTTCGATATCAGCCTGAGTAAGAGCAAGATCCCCATCTCTAAAAATAGCAAGGTATTGTGGTGGCACCTGTAATCCCAGCTACTGGGGATGCTGCAGCAAGAGGATTGCTTAAACCCAAGAGTTTGAGGCTGCTGTGAGCTATGATCCAATCGCACTTTACTGAGGGCAACAAAGTGAGGCGCTGTCATAAAAAACAAAAAACAGTAAACAAAAATAAAAACAAACTTACCATATTTAAGAATGGCGCTGGGCACAGTGGGTCGCATCTATAATCCCAGCACTTTGGGAGGCTGAGCAGGGAGGATTGTTTGAGGCAAGGAGTTTGAGATCAGTCTGGGAAACACAGAAAGCCCTCCTTTCTACAAAAATAAGGAAAAATTTTTCTGGGCACAGTGTCAAGTGCCTATAATCTCGGCTACTTGAGAGGCCAAGGCAGGAAGATCAGTTGAGCCCAGGAGTTTGAGAATGCAATAAGCTATCATCCTGCCTCTGCTCTCCAACCTGGGCAATAAGGGAAGATCCTACCTCACAAAAATTAAAAATAATAAAACAAATAATAAAAAGAATGAGCAAAGGACCCAAACAGACCTTTCTCAAAAGAAGACAAATGGCCAACAGATATATGAAATCTCTAGTAGTAAGAGAAATGCAAATTAAAAGCACAATGAGGTATTGCCTCATACCTGTTAGGTTGGTTATTAACAAAAAGATGAAAGATAAGTGTCTATGAGGATATGGAGGAAAAAACCCTTACACACTGTTGGTGATATTTCAAATCAATACAGCTATTTAGAAAACAGGATGAAGTTTCCTCACGAAACTAAAAACAGAATTACCATATGATATAGCAATCTCACTACTGGATATATAACCAAAGAAATCTTAAAAAGCATGTTGAAGAGATAGCTGTACTTACACATTCATTGTAGCATTATTCACAATACACATGTACATGGAAATAACCTTAACCTAAGTATCCATCAATGGATAAACAGATGAAAAAAACTGTAGAATGTTTTCATTCATACACACACACTCGGTGGAATTACTATTCAGCCTTAAAATACCAAAAGAACCCCAGGAAATTCTATCATTTGTGGTAAAATGAGTACCTAAAAGGCATTATGTTAAGGGAAATAAGCCAGGCAGAGAGAGACAGATACTGTATAATCTCACATATATATGCAATTTAAAAATGCCAACCTTGAAATAGTGAAATGATGGTTATCAGAAGCAAGGCAGAGAAAAAAGGAAATACTGGTCAATGGGTATATAATATAAAGTTTCAGTTAGAGAGGAAGGAATAGGTTAACTATTAATAATAATGTATTGTATATTTCAAATTAGCTAAAAGAGGGTTTTGGTTTTAAATGTTCCCATCACAAAGAAATGATAAATATTTGAGGTGACAAATATTCCAATAAGCCTGATTTAACCATTCCACAGTGCACATAATGTATTGAAATATCATATACAATGATAAAATAATGTAAAATTGTCAATAAAAAAAAAAAACTAAAGAATACTCAATGGTAATTAAGAAAAGCAATGGCTTTGATATGAGGCACTGTATTCCTACACAGATTCACAACTTTAGCTATTATAACTAATAGAATTTTTTAAAATCTTGGAACTAGATATTTTTTCATGAATACTTCAGTTCATTTCAATTTAGAAAGTAAAGGGCACTCTTTTTTTACATACTTTGATCACTCGATAGTACAGTGTATATTTTTACTTGTAGGTGCACTGATTCTGTTATTAATAGGCAGTAAGTAGTGTGATAAGTAAAAATAATAGATCTAAGCATCCCAAAGTGTATTTGGATAACTTATTACTGCAGCCATAAACCCAAATTCTGACAAAGAAAATATTACTGACTCTGATCAGGAGACTCCAGTCACCCTGTGAAATGTCCTTTCTGGAGTTTCCTTTTACCCCATGTCAAAATCATACCCATTCAAGTTTCACTTCTACTAGGGCAGTGTAATGCTACTATAGACCAACTTTCTGGTGATAACAACTACAAATTTGCTGGGGAAAAACAGTTACCTTAGAATTTTGTAGAGTAAATACAGACTATGAAGAGAAGTCAAAACTTGGGCAAGCTAGCATCTTACTGGAGTGTTTGGTTATAGCTTTGCCCCAAGGTTGGGCAGTAGATGTAGAGTATGGAAAAGCTAAAGCTGACATTTTATCAGAAGGAACTGGGGAAAAGTAAACAGTCAGCCACCAGAGAGAAAAGGAAATCCCATAGGAGATAAAGTTGAAAGAGATTCCATAATCCTGAGTATGAAATACCACAGAAGTATCAGGCTGACCCATGAACCAGGTATACATAGATTGTGCATCAAAGCAGATGCTTAAAGAATCAAATGAAATTAGAACCACTGCTCACAGAAGGTAAAAGGGAGAGCTTATACTTTGACAGTTAACTGACAGCTAAAATTAAAATATCAATATTCTATAGAAAATTATTAGAGAACCAAGAGTCTATGAAAATTTAACATTCACAATGTCCAGGATATAAGCCAAACTTACCTGACATATAAATAACATGAAAATATAGCCCATTCTCAGGAGAAAAGGCAAACTATGGATGCCCATTCCAAGAATAATGAACTGTTAGAAATACAAGGTAAGGATTTTTTAAAATAAGTATTTTAATTATGCTCAGGGAAATAAAAAAAACCCTTGAGTGAAAATATAATGGAAGAAATTTCAGTAGAGAAATAAGGTAACAAAATTAAAATTTTAGAACCCAAAAATACAGCAGCCAAAACACCCCCCAGGATATCAATAGATAGGTTTAATATTAGAATGGATATGAAAGAGGAAAGAATTAGTGAACTCAACACAGATCAATATCTAATCTAGAGAACAACAAAAAAAAAAATTGATGAAAAAAGAAAGCTCTGGGACAATCTCAAAAGGTTTCTAATATATCTGTGATTTCCAGAGAGAAACCAGCAGAAAAAATATGGAAAAAAAGGATTAAAACTAGACAATTTAATGAAAGACAAATTCACAAATTTAAGAAGTTCAGTGAACCCCAATAAAGATAAACTGAAAGAAAAAAAATCAATCAAGAGTTTGATTATGATGTAAACTCTTGATTACATCATAATCAAACTCTTGAAAATAAAGATAGAAAATAGCCAGAAAAAAAGCAACGTATCAATACAGGGTATCAACTGGGAAATGACTGTGGGTTTCTCATCAGAAACGATGGAGGTCATAAGACAGTGAACATCTTCAAAGTGCTAAAAGCAAAAGTACTGTCAACCTAGAATGTGTATCTAATGAAAGAATTGTTCAAGAATGAAGATAAAATAAAGAAATTTTCAGAGAAAGAAAATCAAGTGTTGCCAGGTCACCTATAATTATAAGAAGGTTTTTTAGGCAGAAGGGAAATTACTATATAGCAGAGAAAAAACTTGGACCTTAAGAAATAACTTAAAGTACCAGAAATAATACACATTCAAGTAAATATAAAAGACTTCAGTATTCTTCTTAGGTTTTAAAAAATCACACATGACCGTTTAAAGCAAAATTTACAGCACTGTCTTATGAGATTTACAACATATACTATATAATACATATTAAAACTATGGGAAATAGTGAAGGAAGGGGCAAATATGCCTTCCCTCACTATGAGGTCAAGAGATTTCCAGATTTTATATGACGTGGTACAATAATAGCTCTGAGTAGACTGTAAAAGGTTAGGGAACGTATCCTGAAGTCTCTAGATATAAATAAAGAGGAAGAGCTAAAAAGCTAATAGGCTAATTAAAATTAAATACTAAAGTATATCCAAATAATCTAAAAGAGGATAGGGGGCGGCTCCTGTGGCTCAAAGGAGTAGGGCACCAGCCCCATATGCCACAGGTGGCGGGTTGAAACCCAGCCCCAGCCAGAAACTGCAAAAAAAATAAATAAATAAAATAAAAGAGGATAGGAAGAGTAGAAGAGATGAACTAAAAATGTAGAGGTCAAACAGAAAACAAAATGCAGACTTAAATCAACTATATTAAGGATTTCATTAAATAATAATGTAAATGATCCAATAAAATGGCAGAGATTGTCACAGAGGCTAAAAAAAACAAGACTCAGCTAAATGCAGCTTGTAAGAGCCAAAACTTCAAATATATGGATGAGGAGGAGAAAGAAAAGAAAGGGACAGGAAAACTGTCTCTATTTGTAGATGATATAATTGTTTATACATACATAAAATCCTTCAAACAACTATTAGAATTAGCAAGATAATAGGATACAAGGCTGATACACAAAAATTAATTATACTTTTATATACTAGCACAAGCAATATATACGAAATGTTATTCAGAGTAAGGTGATAAAATCTTGTGTAGTCCCATCCCATACCATCTCGTATGCGAATCATCCCTTTGTCCATCATATTCGTGCTGTACACACTACCAACCTGTTAGCCTGCTTGGTTAACAGATCAACTGTCACGGCATCATTCTATTTTATTATTACTTATTGTTGTTAATATCTTATTGGACCTAATTTATACATTACAGTTTATCATAAGTGTGTATGTATAGGAAAAAACATAGTATATACAGGGTTCAGTACTATATGGTTTCAGGTGTCCACTAGGACTCTTGGAATGTCTCCCCCCCCCACCCCCTTAGATAAGGACAAACAGACTCCTAAACCATTTCCCCAAAAACTTATGTTTAAAAAAAGACACTTCATAACTTTATAACATAATTTAGCTTTGCTCATAATTTTACTATGTTCTTACACAGTAAAACTATAATCTAAATGGCGAACATTATATCCCTACATGATGCTAAAACATCACACAACCTAATGTCTTGTAGAATTTCCATTTCCTACCACTGGCAGCCCCTATCCTCACCCCTAGCTTTAAAATGTTGAAATTTTACATTTCTAATAGGTACATTATTTCATACTCATAACTCTTTCAAAGTATCTTACCTTATGCTAATAGAAGCATGTAATAGAAACACAGTAAATACCTGACTTCACTACCCATAAGCAACAGTCTCAAACAGCATTTTCAACTTATTCTGTGCTAAATATGTCACTTACAGTTTTTAACTCTGAACGTGGCACTTAAGCAAACACTAAGCAGTGACCAGGAAAAGATTGTTTTCCATCTCATGAGACAATACACTCTGAAAGATACACACCTTCAGTCCACTGATTTAAGAGCAGCAGTTGTGTCCAAACACACCTAACAAACACACACATAAACCAACAAAGATGTCTTTCAAGGATTTCCTAGGCTGGGAATCCAATTTAAGAAACAAGTCAACTGCTATGAAAATCCAGGAGATTGTGAAGGGAAAAAAAAAAAAAAAAGAGGAACACAAAGGTTCTGAGAATAAATTCCACCAAGAGAAAAAATACACTGTCAGATCCCTCCTAATTCCCCACTGCATTCATTTCTCCACCTTTCAAGGTTGCTTAATGCAAATATATTCAACTCCCTGCCAGAGGGTTTTTCTGGCTGGGAAGCATCAGAAGTGCTGAAAAGCTAATCCCGCTAGAAGCATTAATCAATGAGGGGAAAGAGTTGATGGATAAATATCCCACTCACCGCCCATAAATTCTAAACTGCCTTCCACAGTCCCTAGTGGGATTAAGTTGTAGGTAGGTGCTGATTGGTAACTGATTTGATAACGTGCCCTTTATTGACTTCCTTCCCTGCCCTGTTCATTGCTCCACTTTCCAAGAATCACTCCTTTAATAAACTATCTGTGTTCAATCCCTTATCTACTTCTGAGGAAACACAAACTATGGCAGACACCTTTTCTCAAAAGGAAAAATCTCCTAGCACAGATAAAAAAAAAATCTTCTTTTAATATAACTTTTAGCATGGCTCGGTGCCCGTAGCACAGTGGTTACAGCACCAGCCACATACACCAAGGGTGGCGGGTTCAAAGTCGGCCGGGTCCAGCTAAACAACTGCCAAAACAACCACAAAACTAAAAAACAGCTAGGCATTGTGGGGAGCACCTGTAGTCCCAGCTACTTGGGAGGCTGAGGCAAGAGAATTGCTTAAGGCCAAGAGTTTGAGGCTCTTGTGAGCTGTGATGCCACCGGCACTCTACATAGGGCGACATAGTGAGACTCTGTCTCAAAATAAATAAATAAATAATACAGTTCTCCAACTTTTTGGTCCCAGGACCCCTATACATTGTTTAAAAATATTGAAAATACCAAAGAGTTCCTATTTATATGTTATATTTACCTATTAGAAATTAAAATGAGATATTTAATTTTTATTAATTTGTTTAGAACCAATAATAAACACATTAACATAAATATTTTGTACGAAAAATATATCCTCCAAAACAAAAAAAGCCAGTGAGAAGAATGGCACTAATTTTGTATATTTTTTTAATGATTTCATGTTTGGCTTTATAGAAAATAGCTGGATTACTGTAACCATCCCTGCATTCAAACTATGGAAAAATCACAGGTTATACAGCCTCTAGAAAACTTACAAGATAATGAATGAAAAAGTCAAATAACATCTTAGGTTTTTTTTTTTCTTTTTTTTTTTTTTTGGTAGTGGTGGTGGTTGTTTTGAGATAAAGTCCTGCTCTTTCTTCCCAGCTAGAGTGCAGTGGCATCACTACAGCTCACTGCAACCTTAAACTCCTGGGCTCAAGTAATGTTACTGGTTCAGGCTCCTGAGTAGCTGGGACCACAGGCACATACCACTAGTATACCTGGCTAATTTTTTTCTGTATTTTGCAGACCATCCTTGCTCTTGCTTAGGATGGTCATAAACTCCCAGACTCAAGCAATCCTCCCGCCTCAGCCTCCCAGAGTGCTAGGGTTTCAGGTGTGAGACATCATACCCAGCCTCTTAGTATCATTATGAACATATTTTTGGCATCATGTACTCCCTGAAACAGCCTTACACATTGAGAACCACTGCTTTGGCATAGTATATTCTTATAAGCAAAGAATAACATAGGAAAATAGCCAAGACACAAGATTTAAGATGGAAGGTGAGGGTGAACAGGGAATATGATTATGTGATTATCAACATGATAAAAGAGATAAAATTACTGATTACTTACTAAATTACTAAATTTACTTACTAAAACTGCTGATAATTTGGAGCACTCATTGTTTCAAGGCATTTCTTTAACATAAAATTACTTAAGACCTAAGGTTCCTTCTACTCCTACACAACAGGTCCCTCGGAATAGTTTTAATAGCTTGCCAGTCTTCAAAACACACTACAGATAATATCCAACTAATTTTGCTTTTTTTCTATCCTAAGTAGCTTCCAGTGGACAGAGTACTTACATAAATAAGTAATATATCTTTTGGCTGAAATGAACAAGCAAGTTCAAATTAAAAAGCAAAATGCAAAAAGAGTTCAAAGAGAATATTTGTTAATTACAATAAAAACAATACTAACAAGGATTGGAAAAGTAAAAATTAAGGAATTATTGTCTATTCTGGACTTCAGGCTCAGCCATACTGACCTGTCAGGAGGTACTTTTTTTTTTTTACCACCAGGTTTTCACATTCCCAATCCTACTTATCTATTTGTGTTCATCCATCAGGCCTTCCACAGAACATCACTTCTTCAAAAGAACCTTTTCTGACTTCTACAGTAAGTATGGCATATAGGGCCCACCCTTATCTTATGGTGACCACATAATTCATCATCCAAATGCAATTTTGAGAATGAACGGAGAACTAGTAGTTATGAGACAATAAGCAACACTAGAAATACACATTCATCCCTATCAGTTTATCTCCCCTGCTTGAGTAAAAGCCTCATGAGGAGAGAGCTTGAGTCTGTACTATATTACAACCATTAAAATATTTTTGTTTTTTACATAAAATTCTGATGTTTACACATGAACAGAAGAATCACAGATTTCAGAAATTTAATACGGAACTTTTAGGAATGTCAATGATATTTACTGTCTACATTTAAAGGTCCTTTTAACTTTTAAAAGTTTTCAACCTATGGGTCATGTCTGTTTTTTTATTTGACTGTCCAAGGCATTTCCTTAGATAAAACACAATGGTTACTTAATAGATAACCTCTAACCTAATAAAAATGCTATATAATCTCTTGCCCCCCTCCTAGCACCCCCTAAATGAAAAATACAGACACATCAAATTAAAAGCACAGGAAATTGTGCTTCCGTTAGCACATTTACCTAATTAAACTAATTTAACTAATTTAGCAGAAATTTAACTAATTTCTATAAGTTAGAAACAAAATAGTGTTAAATAGTATCTGTCCTCCCAGTTATATGTACTTTGCTAATATCTAGTTTCCTTCTACAGCTTCCTCTCCTACAGTTACAACCATATACAGCTCAGGCTAAAATAAGTATCAATATTACTAACTGAAAATCCTGGTACTGTTATGGGTAATGTGTGGAATTATACCACAAAGGGAAATTTTTGATGTTTTTACATCTTAAACTTAAAAAGAAAATAAAAAAGGATAAGCAGTAGAAAATGAATATGAAAGAATATGTCCAATATGTATATTCAAGAACACACACTTTTCTAACATGAATCCTGTATTTCTTCAGACTTCTACAAAGTAGAAGTGCAATTTTGAGAATGCACTTCTACTAAAGTAAAAGTGACAATATTGTCAGTAAATAAAACTGACAGTATGGTTTCAGAAAAAAAAGAGAAGGTTCTCAAAAATAAAGAGGAATTGCTCTAAAAACTATAAAACAAGGTAACAAAATAAAATACAGGTTTAATAAATGCATAACTGACAACCCCATTCCAGCTTCCAAAAATAAATGAAGTTATAGGAACTTCAGAAGAACAGAGCAAATGGTAGAAAAGACCACAATTCTTTAGCCCTTCAAATTATACATCCTTTCCAAGTTGCTTAATGATGCCATTAAAAAAAAAAGAAATGTGAATTTTCCTCCATAAAATTCTGGCAATCAATGCCAAATGCTTTATACCCAACATTTTCATACAACATCCAAATGCTAACTTTGTTTTAAAGGGCAAAGCCAGGGAGGCAGAAAACAACATTCATTCCCTCTCAAATAGTTACATTTTTAAGCTTACCAAGATTTCAGCCTTAAAACTGTCTAGTTCTGTTACTGAAAGACTGTGTTAACAATATTAAACGTCAATTCCTTACACTCTGGTTTATGTAAAGTCAAAACTTGTCCCAGTCTAAGAGTGCATTCTTAGACTTGATAAAGATAACCCAGATAAACTAGGCTTACTAAATTCTGTCTGCTGGCTCCCATAAATCTTTCTGACTAAATCTCATTAGTGCCATATATCACAGATTCACATGATCCCAACATGACCCCAGTATGGCTCAAAAGCTTTATCCCTTTACCAATAATAAGAATAGAACAAATTCATTTGACCACACATTTTTCTTAGTTTCCTTCATATCATTCTATTCTCTTTTCCCTGATTTATTCTGCAAACATGTACTTATATCCATTTTGTGGGGTGAAAATCATAACACTGGAGATACAAACATTAGATATTTTCTCTGCCCTTATGGGGAATCACAGTCCAATAGCAGTGGCAAGTATAAAAACAACTAATTTCTATAAAATATGAGGAATTCTATGAAAGAGCTTTATAAAAATTCTACAAGCATGTAAACAAAAAGGGCAAGAAACGCTTCACAAAGTGTTTAGCATCCAAAATAGGTTCTTAAATGTCTTAAAGAACAGTAGGATAAGATGGGTATATTTAGTTGAGATGCTGGCAATGTAGAAAGTGTGAGGATAGCTGAAGGGTAAGGGTAATGTCTGTCTGGCAGCCAAAATGTTGACTAAAACTCTGCTAAATTACATGATTTAGGGTATTACCAATAGCTCCTTTGTTCATTCATTCTTGCAAATTAATTTTAACCATGAATTCACAAATAAGAATTACCTTACAAACAGTACGCATACAACTTAAGAGATTTTTGTGTACAAAGTGACTACTACATGCACATAAGCAGGAAAGGGCATTTTGAGAACAATGAGGAAAGTTTGATATAACCAGACTAATCATCTGCCATGGAAAAGGAATAGTTGTGTTATTTTTAGTAGTACTAAAAGAGTACTAAATTAAAACTCACAGTGAGCTAGATTCAGTCTCAGGCAATAGCTATACCCTAATTATGACAAAACCTTTTCCTTAATTTCTAAACTGCTCACCTCACTCAAGATAAAAATAAGACAATGGGTTTAAAAATGTTTTGAGAAATGTAAAATGCTACACAAAGAAAATCTTACCTTCATTATGATTATACATGCTATTAAAAAATGAATTTTATAATCTATATTTCTAACATATTCATACTAACTTTATAATAAAGAGCGCTTACCCGTTCTACAGATCGTGCCCTCTTCTTTGGCCGAGTAGGCAGCGCATCTTCCTTCGGATTGGTATCTATTGCCCAATAGGACCCCTAAAGGTAAAGAAGTAAGTTTCTATTAACAGAATATTATAGCAATCCTATGACATTAAAATGGATTTTTATAATCATCTACTCCAAAAGCAAACATTTTGCAAATGTAACAATGTGAATGAGAAGAAACACTAGTTTTGAACTGAGAAAAGTAAAATCTACGTGAGGGAAAAAATCCACTTGTAACTAGATTAATGAGAAAACAATCATAAGCTGAAGAACCCAAGTTCAAGAACTTCTGTCATAGCCAATTTAAAAGAAAAATGATCAATTACATTTTTAATAGATAATAATTCTCAATTAAATCCATGTACTTGCATCATGAAACTTTAAAAGAATTTTATGCTAAGGATACTGTAGTTTCTGTACCTTGGGATCTCACTGCTTGAACACATTTTATATAATAAGTGCATCCTGAGAAGCAATGATCTGTACATAAATCTTGTACTGTCACAATTTAACTATTCTCTTTTATTTTTTGATAAAACTTCTCATATCATTCATTCAAAAATATATATATTAAGCATCTACAGTGTTCCAGGCATTCAGAAACAAGGACTTAAAAAAAATTTTTTTTCACAAACATAGATCATATAGTTTGCACATCATATACAGACAAGAAGACCAAAGCTCAGAAAGATAAAATGGTTTGCCCCAGCAAGGATATAAGAGGCAGGACCCAAACCAAAAGGTCTTGATTCTTATCTCCATCTCCCTCATTATCCTACCTCTCTCTGAATACACACACATTTGGGAGAGAACAGCAAAAATGGAATTTGAGACAGAGGAAGAGGGAAAAGAGGGAGCATTTCAGAAACAGAAATACAATCTCCACTCAAACAGAACTTCTCCAAAACACACTGTAACAAACCTATCCAAAGTCAAGACAAAAGTTGAACTACAGGGGCAGATCCATTAGGGTAGTAGCAGACTTATCAGCTGAAACTTTGCAAGCCAGAAGAGAATGGCCATCTATCTTGAACTTTTTTTTTGTAGAGACAGAGTTTCACTTTATCACCCTCGGTAGAGGGCTGTGGCGTCACACAGCTCACAGCAACCTCCAACTCCAAGGCTTAGGTGATTCCCTTGCCTCAGCCTCCCAAGTAGCTAGGACTACAGGCACCCACCACAACGCCCAGCTGTTTTTTTTGTTGCGATTTGGCTGGGGACATGTTTGAACTCTCCACCCTGGGTATATGGGGCCAGCGCCCTGCCCACTGAACCACAGGTGCTGCCCTATCTTTAACCTTCTTAAGCAAAATAACTTTCAGTCCAGAATTCTGTATCCTGTTAAACCAAGCTTCAAAATTGGAGAAATCAAATCTTTTGCTGATATGCAAACATTCAAATTCACCACAGGGATACCAGCTCTACAGGAAATACCTATTCTCAACACTGACCATCACAATGGATTACAAGCCAAATAAACACCCAGAAACTAAAGGTCAAAACTTAGCTTCCACAATGGCCCAAAAGATAAAACTATGCAATAGACATTCACAAAATAAGATAAATAGAACTCCACCAACTTATCAATTCGCTCAATAAATGTTAATGGCTTGAATGCCCCAACTGAAGAGGCACAGGCTGGCTGATTGGATAAAAAAGCACAAGCCATCATATACTGTCTCCAAGAAATGCACCTAACCTTGAAAGACAAATCAAGATTCAGGCTTAAGGGATGGAAAACAATATTTCAGGCAAATGTAAGTCAGAAGAAAGGAGGGGCTATAATCTTATTTTCATATACAAGTGGATTTAAAGCAACTAAAGTTAAGGAAGACAAAGATGGTCACTACATACTGGTCAAGGGAACAATACAAAAACAGGATATTTCAATTCTAAGTATTTATGCACCCAACTTACATGCTCCCAGATTTATGAAATAGACATTGATTAATCTGAACAATGCGATATCCCGTAACACTATAATAGCTGAGGACATTAACACCGCTCTGACAGAACTGGACAGATCCTCTAAACAAAAACTAAACAAAAATACAAAGGACTTAAATGTGACCATAGAACAAATGGGCTTAATGGCCTTGTACAGAACACACCATCCCAAAGCTAAGGAATATACATTCTTCTCGTTAGCCCATGAAACATACTCCAAAATAGATCATATCCTAGTATACAAATCACACCTTAACAAAACTAAAAGAATTAAAATTACACCTTGCATAGTCTCAGACAACAAGGCAATAATGGTGGAACTGAACTCCAACAAAAATGTACATCCCCACACAAAGACTTGGAAATTTTAAACAGCCTATGGCCAGTGACAATTGGGTCAAGGAAGAGAGATAAAGGTGGGAATTGTTAAATTCCTCAAACATAACAATGAAGCTACAAGTTACCAAAACTTGTAGAATACTGCAAAAGCATGTCTTAATAGGGAAATTTATGGCATTAGATGCCTACATTTGAAAAACAGAAAGAGAGCACATCAACAAACTAATGAATCATCTTAAGGAAATAGAAAAAGAACAATCTAAACCCAAACCTGGCAGAAGAAAAGAAATAACCAAAATTAAATTAGAGATTAATGACATTGAAAAGAATCATTCAGAAAATTAATGAAACAAAAAGTTGAGTTAAAAAAATAAATAAAATCAATAGATCTCTGGCCAGATTAACTAGAAACAGAAAAGTTAAATCTCTAATAACCTCAATTAGAAATGATAAAGGAGAAATAATAACAGGTATCACAAGAGATCATCTCTGAGTAGTACAAGAAACTCTATGCCCAGAAATTTGACAATGTGGAGGAAATGAATCAATATCTGCAAATCACACACTTCCCCTGGACTTAACCAAGAAGAAATAGATCTCTTGAACAGATCAATATAAAGCACTGAGATTGCAGAAACAATAAAACAATGTTTCAACAAAAAAATGTGCTTGTGCAGATGGCTTCACTCCAGAATTCTATCAAACCTTCAAAGAAGAGCTTATACCTACACTGCAAAAATTATTCCAAAAAACGAAAAAAGAAGGAATCTTTCCCAATATGTTTTATGAAGAAAACCACCCGATACCAAAACCAGAAAAAGTCCCAACTAAAAAGGCGGACTACAGACCAATTTCACTAATTAATACCGATGTAAAAGTACTCAATAAAATCTTAGCCAATAGATTATAGTTACACCTTTAAAAAAGTATACATTACGATCAAGTACGCTTCATCCCAGGGATACAAGGCTGTTTTACCATAAGCAAATCCATAAATATAATTCACCAATATCAACAGAAACAAAAACAAAGATCATATGATCCTCTTAATAGATGCAAAAAAAGCATTTGATAAAATTCAGCATCCTTTTCTTCTAATAACACTCAAGAATATAAGCACAGGTGGCACATTTCCTAAACTGATTGAAGTCATCTTTGACAAACCAACAGCTAATATCCTACTCAATGGAGTAAATCTGAAAGCTTCTCCACTTAGAACTGGAACCAAACAAGGATGTCCTCTATCACCACCATTATTCAACATAGTGCTGGAATTTCTAGCCAATGTAATCAGACAAGAGAAGGATATAAAGGACATCCAACTGGGAACAGAGGAAGTCAAACTCTCACTCTTTGCTGATGATATGATTTTATACATATAGAACTCCTAAGATTCAACCACAAGACTCCTGGAAGTGATCAAAAATATAATGTCTCAAGATGTAAAATTAATGTCCACATTATCAGCAGTCTTTGGACATCCCAACAACAGCCAACTTAAGAAACTAATAAAGACATAATTCCCTTCACCATAGCTTCAAAGAAAATGAAATACCTAGGAATATACCTAACAAAAGAGGTGAAGGACCATCACAAAGAGAATTATGGAATCCTAAGAAAAGAAATAGCAGATGACATTAACAAATGGAAGAGCATACTATGTTCCAGACTGGGAAAAATCAACATTATTAAAGTATCTATACTATCCAAAGCAATCTAGATTCAAAGCAATCCCCATTACAATGCCAACATCATACTTTCAAGATTTGGAAAAAACAATTCTTCGTTTCACATGGAACCAGTAAAAACTCCTGTAGAGCCAAGGCAATTCTTAGTAATAAAAAGAAAGATGGGGGCATCACCCTACCAGACTTCAGGCTTACATGTCCACAGTGATCAAAACAGCATGGTATTGGCACAAAAATTGAGACACAGACATTTGGAACTGAATGGAAAACCATGAGATGAAACTAACATCTTATATAACCACTTGATCTTTGATAAACCAAATGAGAGTATACTAGGGAAAAGAATCCCTATTCAATAAATGATGCTGGAGAACTGGATAACCACATGTAAAAGACTAAAACTGGACCAGCACCTTTCACCACATACAAAAAATGATTCAAAATGCATAAAAGATTTAAATCTAAAGCATGAAACAATAAAAAGCTTTCAAGCATTCGTAGGGAAAACTCTTGAAGATATTAGCCTGGGGAAAGATTTTATGGAGACGACTTCCATGGCAATTGTAACAACAACAAAAATAAATAAATGAGACTTAATTGAACTGAAAAGTTTCTGCACAGCTAAGGACACAACAACCAAAGCAAACAGACAACCTTCAGAATGGAAAAAGATATTTGCATATTACAAATCTGACTAAGGGTTGATAACTATAATCTACAGAGAACTCAAATTATTAATAAAAACAGAGCTAACAATGCCATCTATCATTGGGCAAGAGACATGAACAGAACCTTCTCTAAGGAAGACAGATAAATGGCTAACAAACATGAAAAAATGCTCATTGTCCATAATCACCAGTGAAACGCAAATCAAAAACCACCCCGAGATAACACCTAATCCCAGTAAGATTAGCCCACATCACAATGTTCCAAAGCTGCAGATGCTGGTGCAGATGCGGAGAGAGGGAAGCACTTTTACATTGTTGGTGGGACTGCAAACTAATATAGCCTCTTGGAAAGAAGTACAGAGACTCCTCAAAGAACTCAAATTAGACCTGTCACTTGACCCTGCAATCCCACTACTAGGCATCTACCTAGAAGAACAGAAATTCTTTTATCATAAGGACATTTGCACTGGAGTGTTTATTGTAGCTCAATTTACAATTGCCAAGATGTGGAAACAATCTAAATGTCCATCAACTCAGGAATGGATTAACAAATTGTGGTATATACATACCATTCAGCCACAAAAAAGGTATCTTTTGTATTATCCTGGATGGAGATGAAACACATTGTTCTTAGAAAAGTATCACAAGAATGGAAAAGTAATTATCTAATGTACTCAGTACTAACATAAAACCAGTAGACAATCTAATGTATGCCCACGTAAGAGAAAAACTCATTTCAATTCAAGTTGGGAGGAAGGGTAATAGGAGAAGAAGAGGGGAGGAAGGAGTGTTTGGCACACCTTTTGAGTGCAGGACATCACCACAAGAGGGATTCTACCTAACAAAATCAAGTATTTTGACCTGGCTGTTTGTACTCTCACGTTAACCTAAAAAAAACAGAGAAACAGAAATGCAATGTACATGCTACTTTTATAATAAATCCCAGCAACAGTATTCAAATTAGTTTTTGGCTCTATTATTCCATTAATCTTCCTTGGCTGCTTTCCTAGGCAACATTTATTACTCTCATCTATCAATCCTCATACTTTTATGTCCAACAGGAATTATCAGTTTCTAGTTTCTTTCTTTTTTTTTTTTTTGGCCCGGGGCTGGGTTTGAACCTGCCACCTCTGGCATATGGGGCCAGCAGCCTACTCCTTTGAGCCACAGGTGCCACCCAGTTTCTAGTTTCTTGAACATACTATGTTGTTTCATGCATCTGTGCCTGAAATATGTCATCTTACTATCTGTAATACCCACCCTATCATGATAAACTCATGTCCTGCCCTCAAAGTTTACCTTAGATCAGCTAAAGGAATCCTTCTCCGATCTTCTAGCTTTACCTGAAAATTTGTCCCTCTCTCCCTCTGCAAGATCTCTATACTTTGGACATAATCAGACCCCTGGCTGTATAACATTACGATCCTGTTTATAGGTCTATGTCTGTGAGTTCCTTAAAGGTAGGGACTATTTTATTCACTGCTGTATCCACATCGCCAAAGACAATGTCAAACACAAAGGAAACATTCAATAAAAATTTGTTGAAATGTGAAGGGAAAAAAGTTGTTTATCAAACTCTGCCAAGAAAGTCAGTGTACAGGGTATTACCATGTACATGTCAGTGTAAAGAGTATGTATGTACTTCTCAGATCCTAGTCTATGCAGGTACCTGAAGTTATCCTTCATTTCATCATCCAGCCACTGCTGGTGTATTCCTCCATGTTATCTTTTCAAAGTGATTAGATTTCAGCTAATGAGTCTACCAGACCTGACATAAACTCACCAAGAACCATGTAAAATCTACATGCTACAAAAAACAAGCCCTAAAAATGAAAACAATAATTTCATCAATAGGTTTAGCTAGCAAGTTTCAAAATAAACAAAGTAGGAAAAAAAACTATACACTGAGTTGTCATAAAAACGTAAAATAACTCAGATGGGAAAATACCAAACCCATTGGATAATAGTTTAAAAATCACTTTTTATAGACACGATAATTTCCCTGTTTAGTTATGTTTGGGGTGGGTGGGTTTATGTGTATTATACTGGGGAAACTATTCACTGTCCAAACTTCAGACTGATTTGTTATTAAACACTTCAATAAAAACTATAAAAACAGGCTCGGTGCCTGTGGCTCAATGGGCTAAGGCACCAGTCACATACACCTGAGCTGGCGGGTTCGAATCTAGCCCGGGCCCACCAAACAACAATGACAGCTGCAACCAAAAACTGGCCGGGCATTGTGGCAGGTGCCTATAGTCCTAGCTACTTGGGAGGCGGAGGCAGGAGACTCGCTTGAGCCCAGGAATTGGAGGTTGCTATGAGCTGTAATGCCACGGCACTCTATCCAGGGTGACAGCTTGAGGCTCTGTCTCAAAAAAAAAAAAAAAAAAAAAACTATAAAAACAAGTATGTATCTGTTCTTCCTCACAAAATGCAACTGGCTATGGCTTGCCACAAACATATCAACAACAGGGAAAAACACTTGTTCATAAGCACTGCAGTTCCTCAAAAAATTAAGCAGAATTACCAAATGACCCAGCAATTCCACTTATGTATATATACCCAAAAGACTTGAAATCAGGACTCAGACAAGGGAAGCAACATGTTCATAGCAACATTATTCGTATTAACCAAAAGGTAGAAGCAGCCCAAGTACGCATAAAGGATGAATGAACAAAATGGTACATACAATAGAATATTACTCAGCCTTAAAAAGGAAGAGAATTCTGACACATGAATCAGTCACAGAAGGATAATATTTATAATATTATAATTATTATATATTATATATTATAATATTGTATAATTTCATTCACAGTCAAATTCACAGAGACAAAAAGTAGGATGGTGGTTGTTATGGCTAGGGAGGGAGGAAGATGGAAAGTCACTGTTTAATGAGTACAGAATTTAAGCTTCAGAAGATGAAAAGGGCTTGGCGCCTGTGGCTCTGCGGGCTAAGGCACCAGCCACGTACACCTGAGCTGGCGGGTTCGAATCCAGCCTGGGCCCGCCAAACAACAATGACAGCTGCAACCAAAAAATGGCCAGGCGTTGTGGCAGGTGCCTGCAGTCCTAGCTACTTGGGAGGCGGAGGCAAGAGACTCACTTGAGCCCAGGAATTAGAGGTTGCTATGAGCTGTGATGCCATGGCACTCTATCCCGGGTGAAAACTTGAGGCTCTGTATAAAAAAAAAAAAAAAAAAAAAGAGAAGATGAAAAGGTTCTGGGGATAGATGGTGGTGATGGTTACCAAACAATGTGGATGCCCTTAATGCCACTGACCTGTGCACTTAAAATGGTTCAAAAGGTACTATGTGTATTTTACCACAAACAAAAGTCCCTCTTAGCTACCTTTAAAAAAGTTACCTTTGTCCTTCTTTGTTAGACAATAATATATATCACAAAAAATGAACTGCCAATCAACAAATAAATGCTATATCCAATATCCTCCCGGAGCAGGCACATGTGGATCAAATAGGAAAACAGATTGTAGTTTGGTTTTATCTTTAAAAATCAACTTTACTTAAGCATATTTAAACAAAAAAATTAACATCCATTTAAAGTACACAATTCAAGGAATTTTGACAATTTTGTATACAGCCGTGTTAACTACCACTAAAATCAAGATATAGAACATTTTCATAACTCTAACAAACTCCTCTATGTGGCTCATCAAGCAATTCCCTCTCCTTTGCAGTCCCCACCTCCATTGCACACCTACTGATCTGTAATCATTACAGATTAGCTTTGCTATTTCTATAATTTCATATAAATGAACTCAACTATCTTCCATTTTCACCAGCCAGAGTTCAGTTGTTATGTCTTTGCCAACACTTGGTATTTTAAGGCCTTTGGAAATCAGCCATTCTAGTGACAAGTAGTTGTGCCTTGGTGGTTTTCGTGTACATTTGCCTAATGCATACTGATGATAGGCATCTTTGCATGTACTTATTTGATACCTATTTATCATCTTTGTGAAGTATCTATTCATATCTTTTGCCCATGTTTTATTTGGATTACAAGAATTTTGGTTATTTCTGTTATTAGGCCTTCTCATATTCCAAAGAATATGTCCTTTGTTCATTATGTACTCTGTAAATATTTTCTCTTCATCTATGATTATTTTTGTTTGCATGCTGGAATCTTGTAAGGAGGAAAAAGCTTTCAGTTCAATAAAAGTCCAATTTATCAATTTTCCTTGTATGGTATGTGCTTTCTGTCTATTTTCTTTAAAAAAAACAACAAAACTTTGTTGACTTCTAGACATCAAATATTTTCTTTTTTCTTTTCATAAGACAGTGTCTCACTATGTCACCTTCAGTAGAGTGCAGTGGTATCACAGTTCACAGCAACCTCAAACTCCTGGACTTAAGCAATTCTCCTGCCTCAGCCTCCTAAGTAGCTGGGACTTCCGGCGCCCGCCACAGCACCCAGCTATTAAGACACCAAATATTTTCTCTACCATTTTCTTCTATTAGTTTTATAGTCTTGACTTTTGTGTTTAGGTCTCTTAATTTTCTATGTGAGATAAGAATTAATATTTATTTTTCTTCCATCCAGGTGTACAGCACCACTTCTTGAAAGACTATAAACTTTCCCTGCTGAATTATATTGGTGACTCTGTCAAATATCAGCTAAATATATAGCTGAAAGCTACTTTAGAATTCTACTTTTGAACTCTACTTTGTTCTATTAATATACATATCTATCCTTATGCGAGTATTGTTTTGATTATTGTAACTGTGTAAAAATTTGAAATCAGGCAGTATATTTCCCCAAACTTTGGCTTTTTTTCAAATTGTTCTGCTGGCTAGGTGTATTGGCTCATTCCTTTGATCCCTTTGAGAGGGAAAGGTGGGAGGATCATTTGAGCTCAGGAGTTTGATACCATCCTGAGCAAGAGGGAGACCTCATCTCTATTAAAAAAAAAAATTAGCTGGGCATTGTGGTGGGCACCTGTAATCCCAGCTACTTTGGAGGCTGAGGCAGAAGGGTTATGCTAGACCCCAGAAGTCTGAAGTTCCTGTGAGCTAGGTGATGCCATGGTAATCCAGCCTGGGAAATAGAGTAAGACTCTGTTTCCAAAAAAAAAAAAAAAAAAATTGTTTTGCCCATTTTAGGTCCTGGGTTTTTTTAATTGGGATTACAACAACTCTTTATATCTATTTGGCGAGGACTGATACCTAACAACAATGGGTCCTCCACCCCACAAATGTGATGTATCTCTTAGGGTCTTCTTTTCTTTGTGTTGGTCATATTTTATAGTTTTCAGTGAAAATGTATTCCTGAAGTATTTCATTGTTTGGGATGTGAATGGAGTTGCTTTTGCTAACTGCATTTTCCAATCATATATTGCTAGTATTGAAAAAATTTACCTACCTTGTATATCTTGTGACCTTGCTAAACCTATTAGTACTAGCAACTCCCCACATACTGTTTCGGATTGTCTACATATGCAGTAACATTGTTTGTGTGTGTGTGAGAGAGAGAGAGAGAGAGAGAGAGAGAGAGAGAGAGACAGACAGACACAGACAGACAGACACGGAGGGAGGCCAGGCACGGTGGCTCATGTCTGTAATCCTAGCACTCCACGCATCTGAGGTGAACAGCCTCAGCTAGAGTGAGACCCTGTCCTTAAATCTAGCCAGGTATCCTGGTACGCACCTGTAGTTCCAGCCACTGGGGAGGCTGAGGCAAGAGGATCGCCTGAGCCCAAGAGGTTGAGATTGCTGTTGAGCTATGATGCCTTGGCACTCTACCCAGTGTGACAAAATAAGACTCCGTCAAAAGGGAGAGAGAAAAAGGGAGGGAGGGGGAAGAGAAGGAGAGAAAAAGGGAGAGGGAGACCTTGGGGGGAGTGCAGACAGCCAGCTGGCAATTTTACTTATTCTTTGTCTGGATGCTTTTTATTTCTTTCTCTTGCCTTATTTACCTCATTGGCTAGCACCTCTAACAGAATTTGTAATAAAAGTGGTTAAATGCAAACATTCTTGCTCTGTTCTCAGGGTATGACATAAACTGAAGGCTTCTTAAAGATGTCTTTAATCAAGTTAAGGAAATTCCTTTTTAGTCCTAGTTTGCTAAATGAGTGTTAAATTTTGTCAAATATTAACATGAGATCATACGAGTTTTCAGCGTTCTTGACATGGTTTTCTAATTTTATTTTATTTCTTTTTTATTTTATTTTAACAAGTGAACAGTTTATTAAGAATTAAACAAAAGTATGATGTGATACAGTACGAGCAAGACACTCCAGATAGGTATAATAGTACTACTCACACAAAAACTTAAATTTCACCTCCAAAAAAATCACAAGACATATGTTTTTGCATAGGTATTTATTTTTTGACTTCTGTGTTAGACTATAAGCTCTATGAAGGCAGGAACATTGTGTTTATCACACAGTGCCTGGGCATACTGTAGATGATAAATAAAGTTTTGTTGAAGGAATATGAAGAATTGGCCAATTAAAATAACCCATTTCAAACAAAATATTGGCATTAAAGATGTAAAAGAAATGGGTTTTTAAAATATTATTTTGTCATTTTACTGTTTAGTGTGAAATGCATTCATTTCTTTTAGAAATATTAAATATTTCTAGAAATATTAGAGATTTATAGAAATATTAAAGATTTATAAATATAATTAAGAAAATATGGATGGCACCTGTGGCTCAAGGAGTAGGTCACCGGCCCCATATACTGGAGGTGGGGGTTAAAACCTGGCCCTGGTCAAAAAAAAAAAAAAAAAAAAAATTTATAATTTGGAAAAATATATTTTTAGCTATATCACATTATGGCATTAATGTTCTGTATATGTCGCAAGTAAAGGCTAGATAATATCTATAGAAGGAAATTTTTGTATTGTATGTTATTTTTACTTTTTGTTTTTTACCAGTGTGTATTCCTATGATTCAATAAAGCATATGGATTTTTGTTGCTTAAAAAATTCAGCTTTTTGGCTCGGCGCCTGTGGCTCAACGGGCTAAGGCACTAGCCACGTACACCGGAGCTGGCGGGTTCGAATCCAGCCTGGGTCCACCAAACAACAATGACGGCTGCAACCAAAACAAAAAAATGGCCAGGCGTTGTGGCGGGCGCCTGTAGTCCCAGCTACTTGAAAGGCGGAGGCAAGAGACTTGCTTGAGCCCAGGAATTGGAGGTTGCTTTGAGCTGTGATGCCA
>CAUYON010035950.1:0-11041 GCA_963573935.1 Arctocebus calabarensis
CGAGTAGCTGGGACTACAGGCGCCTGCCACAGCGCCCGGCTATTTTTTTGTTTTGCAGTTCGGCCGAGGCCGGGCTTGAACCCGCCACCTTCGGTATATGGGGCCGGCGCCCTACTCGCTGAGCCACAGGAGCCGCCCTCCAGAAATTTTTTATCCCTAATCTCTTGCTGAAAAAATTCTTTAAGAGACTTTCTCGGGCAAGAAGTATCAGTCAAAAGAGGAGTGTCTCAAGAAGCAATAGCAAACAAATAATTAGCAAAAGATATTGGTAAATCTCATTATTAGATTACAACATAAGTTTGGCTGTTCTGAGAGAGATGCACGCAGCTCACAAAGATAGAATTTTATTTCTCCGTAAGGAAGAGTCTGGGCATTTAGTAGCTCATACTGCAGCTCCCACGCTGTGGAGGACTCAGGCTCCTTGTGTTTTGTGGCTTTGTAATCACCATGGCCCCATAGTCTGAAAGGGCTCGACATTACATCCACCTTCCAGAAACAGAGACAGGGCAGGGCGCACTGTTTACTTTGAAGAGACGCACCTGTAAATTGCTCATGCTCTGTCACTCTTGCTCACATCCTATAATCCACAGCTGGGTCCGAGGGAAGCTGGGACATGTAGTTCTTATCAAGATGGCCACAAGTCCAGATAAAATATTCTATTAATTTGCAAGACAGAGAGAACGGATATTGGGGGGGGGAAAGCAATTCTGCCACAACTGCTAGCTGTAAAAACCACATAATCCTGAAGCATATAATTAAATCAAGAAGGAAACATATCTAGGCAAAAAACCTGGAATAGGGAGACGTAGTGAAGCAATCAGGCACATTCTGGCAAAGGACAATCAGTGTCAAGGGCCTGCAAAAGAGTGAAACTTCCAAGTAAAACCAAGACAGTCCATCTAGAACAGGGGTGTCCAACCTGAGGCCAGTGAGCTGCATGTGGCCCAGGAAGGCTTATGGATGTGACCCAACACAAAATTGTAAAGTGACTTGAAATGTTATCAGGCTTTTTTTGGTAATTTTTTTAGTGGAACTTGATTGCACAGTTTTCGAGCATGAACTTTGTAGATGACAATGTCATGTCACAAAGTCACATAAACACATGCACTCTCTTGCTATTTGTATGCATGCATGGTTTCAGTTTTACACGGTGTATGGCTTCCAGGGCATTATCTTCCAAGCACAGTCAGTAGAATTGACACCATCAGACATTACATGTGCTTGTGGTGACTTGGTGAGCAGTGATTATCAATAATACTTCAACCTACCATTCCAACATTAGCCAGTTAATGTTATTTAGAAGTCAAGTAAGTGGCTTGGCGCCTGTGGCTCAAATGGCTAAGGTGCCAGCCACATACACCTGAGTTGGCGGGTTCGAATTCAGCCTGGGCCCGCCAAACAATGATGGCTGCAACCAAAAATAGCCAGGTGTTGTGACAGGTGCCTGTAGTCTCAGCTACTTGGGAGGCAGAGGCAGGAAAATTGCTTGAGCCCAAGAGTTGGAGGTTGCTGTCCCTGGCACTCTACCCAGGGTGGCAGCTTGAGGCTCTGTCTCAAAAAAAAAAAAGTCAGGTAAGTGTTCTTATTTGATTATGAAGGTACTTCCAGACCTCAATGGAGACCACATTGCTCGCCGCACTTAAAATCAGCCTCTGCCTCATCCTGCTTCACAGCTGAGATGTGGAAGGGCCCAAACTTTGCTTTCTATTTTTCTTGCCAATTAATTTTCTTTCTTTCTTTTTTTTTTTTTTTAAGAGACAGAGTCTCACTTTGTCCCCCTTGGTAGAGTACCATGATGTCAGAGGTCCCAGCAACCTCCAGCTCTTGGGCTTAGGCAATTCTCTTGCCTCAGCCTCCTGAGTAGCTGGGACTACAGGGGCCTGCCACAACGCCAGGCTATTTTTTATTGCAGTCTGGCCAGGGCCGGGTTTGAACCCACCACCCTCGGTATATGGGACCAGCCCCCTACTCACTGAGCCACAGGCGCCTCCTCTTTTGTTATGTCAATTAATTTTCATAACAAAAGTGAACATAGTCCATTATCTATTACAAAATATATTTTTTGAGACAGAGTCTCACTATGTAGCCCTGAGTAGAGAGCAGTGGCATTACAGCTCACAGCAACCTCAAACTCTTGGGCTTAAGCAATTCTCTTGCCTCAGCCTCCCAAGAAGCTGGGACTATAGGCGCCCACCACAATGCCCGGCTATTTTTGTTGTTGTTGTTGTTGTAGTTGTCATTGTTTGGCAGGCCCCGGGCCAGGTTCGAACCCACCAGCCCCAGTATATGTTGCCAGTGCCCTAGTCACTGAGCTATAGGTTCTGAGCCTCTAATAATATTTGTAAATCCCAGTATGGCTTCTACATCTCAAAAGAAAATAGAGCCCCCAAAAGGAAAAATTATGGATGAAGTAAGAGTGTTCAGTGAAAAGTGGACAGATGGGCTGGGCACGGTGGCTCACGCCTGTAATCCTAGCACTCTGGGAGGCCAAAACAGGTGGATTGCTTGTGCTCACAAGTTCAAGACCAGCCTAAGCAAAAGCAAGACCCCATCTCTACTAAAATAGAAAAACTCAGACAGGCTTGGCACCTGTGGCTCAACAGGCTAAGGCGCCAGCCACGTATACCTGAGCTGGCGGGTTCGAATCCAGCCTGGGCCCGCCAAACAACAATGGCGGCTACAACCAAAAAAAAAAAATGGCCGCCTGTGGTGGGCGCCTCCCAGCTACTTGGGAGGCGGAGGCAGGAGACTCGCTTGAGCCCAGGAATTGGAGGTTGCTGTGAGCTGTGATGCCACAGCACTCTATCCAGGGTGACAGCTTGAGGCTCTGTCTCAAAAAAAAAAAAAAGAAAGACACACACACACTCATGCAAATAATTAACTAAAATACAAAGTTGGTAAGTTTTATTAATGGTGTAAAAAAAAAAGGTGCTCTATGTAATAAACACCTTCAACTCAATTCATGACCAGCAGGGGCAAGGATGGACATTTCTGCCAGAGAGAATATGACATACAAGGACTAATCCTACAGGGCAGGGTGAAGGGCTCAGCGATGGTGACAAGTTAAAGAGCTGCCAGCAGGGCTGCTGGCAAAGCGGGCAGGTGCGGAGCAGGAGGCTGTTAGGTCAGAGAATGCCTTGATCAGATCCATGTTTGTACAGGATAACTATAGCCATGGTATAGCAGACCAAACCGATGGGAGAGTTGCTGGAATGAGGAGGCCATAGCGACATCCGTATTAGATGCTCAGAAGGCAGAGGAAGGGCAGTGAGAGATGCATCAGCAAACGTCACCACTCACCTCTGGTCGCCATTCTCACATCAATAGTTTACCGACTGCTAACTGCTACTTTTGCTGTTTGTCCTGAGACTTGTTTTTAGAGTGCTGTGGTGTCACAGCTCACAGCAACCTCCAACTCTTGGGCTTAAGCAATTCTCTTGCCTCAGCCTCCCAAGTAGCTGGGAGTACAGGCATCTGCCAAAACGTCCGGCTTTTGTTGTTGCAGTTGTCATTGCTGTTTAGCTGGCCCAGGCAGGGTTTGACCTTGGCATCTGTGTCTGGCGACGTAACCACCGCTATGGGCACTGAGTCTGCCCTGAGACTTTCTAAAGTATGAAGCTCTCAGCACTGTGTGGAAGGAGAGGTGAAGGCTGGAGTTTCTCCTTTTGGGTGTGTTACATCATCTCCTTTCTTTTCCTTTTTTTTTTTGACCTCATATGAGTTTATTTGCGCTCTGAAATAATGAAATATCAACATGCGCCTTTCCACTTCATGGATCGTGGTGCATATAGAACTTGGACAGGAAATCCTTTGGCCTTGGTGACTGTTTCATGGAAGAACCTCATAACATGTGTCCACTGCTTCCATACTTTTGTTTTTTCCAGTTCCATGTTTCCCTTAATGACCAGATCAACCACCCTGGGGTCTGTGACATGGGCATTCTTCATAAACATTTCTTGGACTTTATCCCGTTCCTGTTTCACAGTGATTTCTAACTGGAACGAGTGCACAGTGTTCAGTACCTCCTGACACCAGGCACAGTAGAGTTCATGCACCCTCCGCTTGGCCTCGCTCACGTCTTTGACTGAAAATGGGCTTCATGGAGGAGCTGGCCACAGCTGTAGCACTGAGGAGCCTGTTCACTACCATCTTGCTAGAGAAACCCATCATCTCCTTCCTAGGTAAATTACAGGATTTCAAATAAATAGCTTGCCCTTTAAGCAGACTTTGAAATGATACATCAACCTATTTTCTTCTTTGGAAGAGGCAGGAGTCATGGCCCCTCTGTGAAAACCTCCTGATCAGGTGGTGCCTGTGGCTCATTGAGTAGGGCGCTGGCCCCATATACCGAAGGTGGCAGGTTCAAACCTGGCCTTGGCTGAACTGCAAAACAGAAAAATAGCCGGGTGTTGTGGCGGGCGCCCGTAGTCCCAGCTACTCAGGAGGCTGAGGCAAGAGAATAGCCTAAGCCCACTAGTTGGAGGTTGCTGTGGGCTGTGTGACGCCATGGCACTCTACTGAGGGTGACAAAGCGAGACGCTGTCTCTACAAAAAAAACCCCCAAACCCCCCCTGATGGCTCAACATGGTGCTGTCAGTGGTTGTTTTTTTTTTGGCCTGGGCTGGGTTCGAACCCATTGGCCTTGGTGTATGTGGCTGGCACCCTATCCAGTGAGCTATGGGCACTGCCCCATCTCAGAAATGGTTGAGAGAATGGCACAGGTTCCGATCCCAGCTTTTCCACTTTATCCAACCCTGCTAAGCCTCAGTTTTCAATGTACCATTCCTATGACTGGTAATGATAATGTATAGAAAGCATCACAGTTTTTGGTACATAGAAGTTTGACAAATGATGGCTATTATTAGATATAATGACCTTCTTGGGAATAAAGGGTAGAGACTTCCATAAAAAGAAAAAAAAAAGGGTAGAGACTTCCAAAAGATAACATAAATTGTACTTAAGGATTGGTGGGTAAGACCTAAGAACATATATCAGTATCCAGCAAATTAATATGAAATGTTGTATTTTATATATAAACTTTTTTTTTATTTTAGATAAAAAAAGAGTTTAGAGTCTCACTTTGTCACCCTCCGTAGAGTGCCATGGCATCCCAGCTCACAGCAACCTCAAACTGTTGGGCTTAAGTGATTTTCTTGCTTCAGCCTCTGGAGTAGCTGGGACTATAGGCACCTGCCACAAGGGCTGGCTATTTTTGTTGTTGTTGTTTAGCAGGCCCGAGCTGGGTTTGGACCCACCTGCATTGGTGTATAGGGCTGGCCCCCTACCTACACCAATATATAAACATTTCATTCTTTGCTGCTAGTGTTGCCAGGCTTTGGAGTAACAAAGGAACATGAAATGTAGCAGAGTTTTCCTGCTTCTCTTCCATTGCAGAGACCAGCTTGCTTCTAGAGGTCTGCTGCTCTGGCCCATAAAACCACAAATAGATGGAGATTTGTGGCCTAGAGTTTCTGGCGTAGCCCCCTAGAGAGTGTAAGGCAGGCTTTGCCCTTATCCAAACTGAGCTGAGATTTCAGAGGTTGATCAGAACTAGACAGGATCCCTTGGAGAATGGATATCCATTTAGGACAAGCATTTTCAAACACTGGGGCCTAATGGGCTATAAGATAAACTGAACTGCATTCTAATTTGTTCCAGTTGACTCTAAAAGACATCAATGAATCTCTGCTTCCTGTTTACTGTAGTAAAACATGGAGATTAACACTGCATTTTATTTTGTTTTATATTATTATTATTTTTGAGTCAGGGTCTTTCTTTGCTGCTAGGCTGGACTATGGTGGCACAACTATAGCTCACTGAAGCCCTGAACTACTGGGCTCAGGTGATCCTGCTGCCTCAGCCACCCAAGTAGGTAGAACTCCAGGGATGTATCATCACACCCATCTAGTTTTCTTTTTTTTTTTTTGTAGTGACATGGGTGTTCCTATATTTTCCAGGCTGGTCTTGAACTCCTGGCCTCAAAGAATCCCCTTCAACCTCTCAAAGTGCTGGGGTTATAGGTGTGAGCTACCATACCCATCCAACATTGCATTTTTGTTTTGGGGAGACAGGGTCTTTATTGCCTGGGGCCAGAGTGCAGTGGCATCATCTTAGTTTACTGTAAACTCAAACTTCTGGGCTCAAGTGATCCTCCTGCTTCAGCCTCTCAAGCAGTTGGGACTACAGATGCGTACCACAGTGTTTGGCTAATTATTCTATTTCTTGTAGAGATAAGGTCTCACTGTTGCTTATGCTTATCTCCAACTCCTGGCCTCAAGCAATCCTCCTGCCTTGGCCTCCTAAAGTGGGAGGATTACCGGCATGAGTCACCACAGCTGGACTTAATATTGTATTTTTTTTTTTTTTTTTTTTTGAGACGGAGCCTCAAGCTGTCCCCTGGGTAAAGTGCTGTGGCATCACAGCTCACAGCAACCTCCTACTCCTGGGCTCAAGCGATTCTCCTGCCTCCACCTCCCAAGTAGCTGGGACTACAGGCGCCCGCCAGAACACCCGGCCATTTTTTTGTTTTCGTTGCAGCCGTCATTGTTGTTTGGCAGGCCTGGGCTGGATTCGAACCCGCCAGCTCAGATGTACACGGCTGGCACCTTAGTCTGTTGAGCCACAGGCGCCAAGCCGCCTTTTAATTATTTTTTATTTTTAAAAAGTGTTTTAAAGATTGTAATTATTCCTTTTATTTTTTTTTTTAGATGAAGTCTCACTTTCTTATCCCCAGTAGAGTGCTCTGGCCGTCATAGCTCACAGCAACCTCAAACTCTGGGAGACAGAGGAGTAAAGACTGCTTGAGATCAGGAGTTTAAGACCAGCCTGGGCAATATAGCAAGACTCTATTTCTTTTTCTTTTTCTTTTTTTTTTTTGAGATAGAGCCTCAAGCTGTCACCCTGGGAGTGCTATGGCATCATAGCTCACAACAACCTCCAACTCCAGGGCTCAAACGAGTCTCCTGCCTCTGCCTCCCAAGCAGCTGGGACTACAGGCCCAACAATGCCTGGCTATTTTTTGTTTGCAGCCGTCATTGTTGTTTGGCGGATCTGGGCTGGATTCGAACTCGCCAGCTCAGGTGTATGTGGCTGGCGCCTTAGCTGATTGAGCCACAGGCGCTGAGCTACAAGACTCTATTTCTATAAGAAAAAAAAAAATTTAGCTAGGCATGGTGGCCTATAGTCCCATCCACTTGTAAGACTGAGGTGGGAGGATTGCTTGAGCCCAGGAGTTGGAGCTAAAGTGAGCCATGATTGCCCCTCTGCACTCCAGCCTGATCAACAGAGTGAGACCCTATCTCTAAAAGAAAGACTACATGATTTGGAAATGAGGCTGGGAGACTCTATCAAACAAGAGCCAAAGAAAGGGTGGTGCCTGTGGCTCATAGAGTAGGGCGTCGGCCCCATATACTGAAGGTGGCAGGTTCAAACCTGGCCTTGGCCAAACTGCAAAATAGAAAAATAGCTGGGCGTTGTGGCGGGCGCCTGTAGTCCCAGCTACTCAGGAGGCTGAGGCAAGAGAATCACCTAAGCCCAGGAGTTGGAGATTGCTGTGAGCTGTGTGACGCCAAGCACTCTACCGAGGATGATAAAGTGAGACTCTACAAAAAAACAAACAAAAAAAACAATAGAACTACAATGTTATCAGGCATTCTTGTTTTTGCTTGTTGCTTCATGTTATTTCTACTGCATAGTTTACTTTCCTTTCTACATAAATTTGAGACCTCTTTTTTACAAAGTGGTATGTTACATCTCTGTGGCCTAACTGCTGGAGTACTGACATTTTGTGTTATTTTGTCTTCTTTTTTTTTTGAGACAGAGCCTCAAGCTGTCACCCTCGATAGAGTGCTGTTGCATCACAGCTCACAGTAACCTCCAATTCCTGGGCTCCAGCGAGTCTCTTGCCTCCGCCTCCCAAGTAGCTGGGACTACAGGCGCCTGCCACAATGTCCGGCCATTTTTTGGTTGCAGCCATCATTGTTGTTTGGCGGGCCCGGCCTGGATTCAAACCCGCCAGCTCAGGTGCATGTGGCTGGCGCCTTAGCCCGTTGAGCCTCAGGCGCTGAGCCTCATTTTGTCTTCTGACTGACACCATCCATTTGGTATATTTCACTGTCCCCTGATTGCCACATTTGTTGATAGAGAAAACATTACAACAGGAATTTTTTCCTTCCCACTCTCTCATGACAGGGCCTTGACCCAGTTGCCCAAGTAACTGCACATGATTCAGGGTTCTTTTTTTTTTTTTTTTTTGAGACAGAGCCTCGAGCTGTCACCGTGGATAGAGTACCGTGGCATCACAGCTCACAGCAACCTCCAATTCCTGGGCTCAAGTGAGTCTCTTGCCTCTGCCTCCCAAATAGCTGGGACTACAGGCGCCCGCCACAACGCCCGGCCATTTTTTTTTTTTTTTTTGGTTGCAGCCGTCATTGTTGTTTGGCGGGCCCAGGCTGGATTCGAACCCACCAGCTCAGGTGTACGTGGCTGGCACCCTAGCCCATTGAGCCACAGGCGCCGTGCCCTTTTTTCTTTTTTTTTTAAAGACAGAATCTTACTCTGTTGCCCTTGGTAGAGTGCTGTGGTGTGACAGCTCACAGCAACCTCCAGCTCTTGGACTTAGGTGATTCTCTTGCCTCAGACTCCCGAATAGCTGGGACCACAGGAGTCCACCACAATGCCCAGCTATTTTTTTGTTGCAGTTTGGCCAGGGCTGGGTTTGAACCCACCACCCTCGGTATATGGGGCCGGTGCCCTACCCACTGGGCCACGGGCACCGCCTATTCAGGGATCTTTCAAGAATCTTTCTTTCTAGCTATTTGGACTCAGGTCTCACAAACTAATGAAATACTGTAATACATGACCTCTATATTCTTTTCTTACAATCTAACGTTTAGACTTTTCCTTTCACTCTAATGCTGCCCCCTGCCTTACTACAATAGTTTAATCAGTGAGCTAATGTTTACTGAGTGACTACTACCTTCCAGGTGTTATTCTTTTTTTTTGCAGTTTTTGACTGGGGCTGGGTTTTTTGAACCCCCCACCTCTGGTATATGGGGCCGGCGCCCTACTCCTTGAGCCACAGGTGCTGCCCTATTCTTTTTTTTTTTTTAATTAACAAAGAGTCTTACTTGGTTACCCTCAATAGAGTGCCATGGCGGCACAGCTCATAGCAACCTCAAACTCTCGGGCTCAAGTGATTATCTTGCCTCAGCCTCCTGAGTAGCTGGGACTATAGGTGCCCACCACAATGCCCAGGTATTTTTTTATTTTAGCAGGCCAGGGCTGGGTTTAAACCCACCAGGTCTGGAGCATATGGCTGGTGCTCTAGCCACTGAGCTATGGGTGCTGCCCCCAGGTGTTATTCTTGTCACTAGAGATACATCAGTAAACAAAGAGACAAAAAAATTCTTCATAAAAAATAAACTTCTTCATGACACCTACCAGGTGAGTGGGAGGAGATAGTCAATAATAATAATAAATCATAATATTAGCAATAGCAAATGATATAGAACAAAAGAATAAGGAATTGGGAGTTTCAGGGATGGTCAGAATGGGTCTCTTTTGAGAAGGTGACATTGGATCAAAGATTTGAAGATGGCTTGGCGCCTGTGGCTCAACGGGCTAAGGCGCCGGCCATGTGCACATGAGCTGGGGGGTTCGAATCCAGCCCGAGACTGCCAAACAACAATGATGGCCGCAACCAAAAAATGGCCGGGCGTTGTGGCGGGTGCCTGTGATCCCAGCTGCTTGGGAAGCAGAGGCAAGAGACTCGCTTGAGCCCAGGAATTGGAGGTTGCTGTGATGCCACAGCACTCTATCCAGGGTGACAGCTTGAGGGTCTGTCTCAAAACAACCAAAAAACCAAAAAAACGATTTGAAGATGGTAAGGAAGGGAGCCATGCAGAGGTAGAACATAGCAGGTGGATCTGAAGGACTGTACGGAGGTTAGTGTGGCTAGAATGGGTGAGGAGAGGGAGAAAAATAGGAGATGAACAGAGGTAATGGAGACCAGATCATAGAGACCTTTCAGAGACTTAGAACACTAAACCTGACCTGTCTAATATGGTAGCCACTGGCCACATGTGACCGCTTATTTCGTTCTTTCTTTTTTTTTTTTTTGTTGTGACAGAGCCTCAAGCTGTCACCCTGGGTAGGGTGCCGTGGCATCATAGCTCACAACAACCTCCAACTCCGGGGCTTAAGCGAGTCTCCTGCCTCTGCCTCCCAAGCAGCTGGGACTACAGGCGCCGGCCACAACGCCCGGCCGTTTTTTGGTTGCAGACATCATTGTTGTTTGGCAGGCCCAGGCTGGATTCGAACCCACCAGCTCAGGTGTACGTGGCTGGCGCTTTAGCCCATTGAGCCACAGGCACCGAACCTATTTATTTCTTTTTTTTGAGACAGAGTTCCACTTTATTGCCCTTGGTAGAGGGCCGTGGTGTCATAGCTCATAGCAACCTCAATCTCTTGGGCTCAAGTGATTGTCTTGACTTAGCCTCTCGAGTAGCTGGGACTACAAGCACCCATCACAACATCAGGCTATTTTTAGAGACAGGATCTCACTCTAACTCAGGCTGGCCTTGAACCCATGAGCTAGGCAATCCACCCACCTTGGCCTCCCAGAGTGCTAGGATTACAGGTGTGGGCTAGGCATGCCACCGTGCCTGGTCCTACATGTGACCATTTAAATTAAAACTCAAATAAAAGCACAAATTCAGGGTGGCGCCGGTGGCTCAGCAAGTAAGGTGCCAGCCCCATAAGCCGAAGGTGGCGGGTTCAAACCCAGCCTCGGCTGAACTGCAAAACAAACAAACAAAAATTGCCAGGCGTTGTGGCGGGCGCCTGTAGTCCCAGCTACTCGGGAGGCTGAGGCAAGAGAAATGCCTAAGCTCAAGAACTGGAGGTTGCTGTGAGCTGTGTGACACCACGGCACTCTACCGAGGGCAACAAAGTAAGACTCTGTCTCTAAAAAAAAGAAAAGAAAAGAAAAGAAAATGAGAAGTTGTAGCTAAATAGACCTTTACTTACAAAATATTCATTA
>CAUYON010035951.1:0-39410 GCA_963573935.1 Arctocebus calabarensis
ATTTAAAGGATATCTACAGAACATTTCATCCTAATAAAATTGAATACACATTCTTCTCATCAGCCCATGGAACATACTCCAAAATTGATCACATCTTAGGTCACAAGTCTAACCTCAGCCAATTTAAAAGAATAGAAATTATTCCTTGCATCTTGGCAGACCACAATGGAATAAAAGTTGAACTCAATAATAACAGGAATCTGCATACTCAAACAAAAACATGGAAGCTAAACAACCTTATGCTGAATGATAGATGGGTCACAGACGAGATTAAGAAGGAAATGACCAAATTTTTGGAACAAAACAACAATAAAGACACAAATTATTAGGACCTCTGGGACACTGCAAAGGCAGCCCTAAGAGGGAAATTTATAGCACTGCAAGCCTTCCTCAAGAGAATGGAAAGAAAGGAAGTTAACAACTTAATGGGACACCTCAAGCAACTGGAAAAGGAATAACATTCCAACCCCAAACCTAGCAGGAGAAAAGAAATAACCAAAATCAGGGCAGAATTAAATGAAATTGAAAACAAAAGAATTATACAACAGATCAATAAATCAAAAAGTTGATTCTTTGAAAAGGTCAATAAAATAGATAAACCTTTAGCTAACCTAATCAGAAAAAAAGAGTAAAATCTCTAATTTCACCAATCAGAAATGGTAAAGATGATAACAACAGATCCATCAGAAATTCAAAAAATCCCTAACGAATATTAAAAGAAACTTTACCCTCAGAAATATGCAAATATGAAGGAAATTCACCAATACTTGGAAGCACGCCACCTTCCTAGACTTAGCCAGAATGAAGTGGAAATGTTGAACAGGCCGATATCAAGTTCTAAAATAGCATCAACTATACAAAATCTCCCTTAAAAGAAAAGACCAGGACCAGATGGCTTCACGTCAGAATTCTCTCAAACCTTTAAAGAGGAGCTAATACCTATATTACTCAACCTTTTCCAAAATATAGAAAAAGATGGAATACTACCGAATACATTCTATGAAGCAAATATCACCTTGATTCCTAAACCAGGAAAAGACCCAACAAGAAAAGAAAACTACAGACCAATATCACTAGTGAATATTAATGCAAAAATATTCAATAAGATCATAACAAACAGAATCCAGCAACACATCAAACAAATTATACACCACAACCAAGTGGGCTTTATCCCAGGATCTCAAGGCTGTTCAATATACGTAAGTCCACAAATGTAATTCGGCACATAAATAAATTAAAAATAAAGACCATATGATTCTCTCAATTGATGCAGAAAAAACTTTTGATAATATCCAGCATCCCTTCATGATCAGAACACTTAAGAAAATTGGTATAGAAGGGATATTTCTTAAACTAATAGAGGCCATCTACAGCAAACCCACAGCCAATATTGTATTGAATGGAGTTGAATTGAAGGCATTTCCACTTAGATCAGGAAACAGGCAAGGTTGCCCATTGTCTCCATTCCTCTTCAACATTGTAATGGAAGTTTTAGCCATTGGAATTAGGGAAGAAAAGACGATCAAGGGTATCCACATAGGATCAGGAGAGATTAAACTTTCACTCTTCGCAGATATGATTGTATATCTGGAAAACACCAGGGATTCTACTACAAAAGTTTTAGAAGTGATCAGCGAATACAGTAGTGTCTCAGGCTACAAAATCAACACTCATAAATCTGTAGCCTTTATAGATACCAATAATAGTCAAGCCGAAAAAACAGTCAAGTACTCTATCCCTTTCACAGTAGTACCAAAGAAGATGAAATATTTGGGAGTTTATCTAACAAAGGATGTGAAAGATCTTTATAAAAAGAACTATGAAACTCTAAGAAAAGAAACAGCTGAAAATGTCAACAAATGGAAAAATATACCATGCTCATGGCTGGGAAGACTCAACATTGTTAAAATGTCCATACTACCCAAAGCGATATATAATTTTAATGCAATTCGTATTAAAGTTCCATTGTCATATTTTTATGATCTCGAAAAAATAATACTACATTTTATATGGAATAAGAAAAAACCTCAAATAGCCAAGACATTGCTCAGAAATAAAAACAAAGCAGGAGGAATCATGCTACCAGACCTGAGACTGTACTATAAATCAATAGTGATCAAAACAGCATGGTATTGGCACAAAAACAGAGAGAGAGATGTATGGAATGGAATAGAGAAACAAGAGATGAACCCAGCTACTTACCGCTATTTGATCTTTGACAAGCCAATTAAAAACATTCAATGGGAAAAGATCCCCCATTTAACAAATGATGCTGGGTGAAGTGGCTGGCGACCTGTAGAAGACTGAAACTGGACCCACACCTTTCACCATTAACTAAGATAGACTCTCACTGGATCAAAGATTTAAACTTAAGATATGAAACTATAAAAATAATAGAAGAAAGTGCAGGGAAAACTCTTGAAGGAATCAGCCTGGGTGAATTTTTTATGAGGAGGACTCCCCAGGTAATTGGAGCAGTATCAAAAATATACTACTGGGACCTGATCAAACTAAAAAGCTTCTGCACTCCTAAGAACACAGTAAGTGTAGGAGGCATACAGCACTCAGAATGGGAGAAAATATTTGCAGGTTATGCCTCAGACAAAGTTTAATAACCAGAATACACAGAGAGCGCAAATGTATTGGCAACAAAAGGGCAAGTGATCCCATCTCAGGGTGGGAAAAGACCTTGAAGAGAAACTTCTCTAAAGATGACAGGCGCACGGCCTACAGACATATGAAAAAATGCTCACCATCCTTAATGATCAGAGAAATGCAAATCAAAACTACTTTGAGATATCATCTAACTCCTGTAAGATTAGCCCACATAACAAAATCCCAAAATCAGAGATGCTGGCATGGATGTGGAGTAAAGGGAACGCTTCTACATTGCTGATGGGAATGCAAACTAATACATTCCTTTTGGAAAGATATTTGGAGAATCCTTACAGATCTAAAAATTGACCTGCCATTTGAACCTATAATTCCTTTACTAGGTATATATCCAGAAGACAAAAAATCACATCATAATACAGATATCTGTACCAGAATGTTTATTGCAGCCCAATACATAATTGCTAAGTTGTGGAAGAAGCCCAAGTGCCCATTGACCCATGAATGGATTAATAAATTGTGGTACATGTATACTATGGAATATTATGCAGCCTTAAAGAAAGATGGAGACTTTACCTCTTTCATGTTTACATGGATGGAACTGGAACATATTTTTCTTAGCTAAGTATCTCAAGAATGGAAGAAAAAGTATCCAATGTACTCAGCCTTAATATGAAGGTAATTTATAGCTTTCATATGAAGGCTAAAACCCAATTATAGCACCAGAATATGGGGAAAAGGGCAAGGGAGGGGAGGGAGGAGGACGAGAGGGAGGAAGGGTGATTGGTGAGATCACACCTACGGTGAATCTTAGAAGGGTACAGGTGAAACTTACTAAATGTAGAATACAAATGTCTACATATGGTGATTATGAAAATGCTATGAAGGCTATGTTAAATAGTTCAATGAAAATATTTCAGATTGTATGTGAAGTCAGCACATTGTGCCCCATGTTTGCACTAATGTACACAATTATGATTTAATGAAAATTAAAAAAAAATTGAGGAACATGAGTGATTAAAAATATTAAGCTCTTAAACATATGAAAATCTTACTCATTGACACTTACTGAAGAGCTTGTGAAATGTTTGAAGTAGTGGATTGAAATACAAATTATTGATTTTTAAGAATTTAAAATGAATAAATGTATATCTGTTTATACATATTTATCTGTAAATTAAACATATTTATTTTTCATCCCATAGTAGGCAATTTCTAGATTTCGGAATCATAGATCTTCCATGTTCTTGGGCACTCCTAGGTAGCCACCACTTTGGCCTACAGGTGGCCAGTTGTAAGCCACATGAGCCTTATACCTACCACATTTGGCTAAGCTAGAGATCTGGGGATAAGTAATCTATGGCTGGCCAGGCACACTTGAGGAGATCTGGTGGAGAAGGATGAGCTGGACTGACCTGACACCCTTGTGCAGGATTTTGAGAGGAGCCATGGGAACCAAAGTTAAAAGAAAGCATAGGGGATGTGATGTGGAGTCAAGAGTGACAGGAGTTACAGCAAACTACTATGAATGGTTAATACTCTAAGTGCAGAACCCGTGAGATAGGGAAATTGGGTAGAAGAGAAGGTGAGTAGGCAAAGTCAAACTCAGAAGAAAACAAAAGACTTTAGTAAGAAACAGACATGCGAGTCACCAAAAGAGTAATCAATTCCCCTAGATGTCCTGGTGTAACAACAAGCATCGTACCCTTAACTCAGATATAAATATGGGGAATAGGAAGGGTAGTCGGAGGAAAAAAACAACTAATGACTAATGGCTGAATGACTATCCATTACTAGTCTTTACTGGTGGAATTTAGGCATCTGCCTTAGTCTGTTTGCCTTGCTATAAAGCAGTGGTTTTCAACCTTTCTAATGCCAAGGCCCTTGAATACAGTTCATGTGGGTCGCAACTCACAGGTTGAGAACTGCCGCTATAAAGGAATACCTATGCCTGGATAATTTATAAAGAAAAAAGATTTATTTGGCTCATGTTTCTTCATGGTATACAAGAAGTGTGGTGTCAGCATCTGCTTCTGGTGAGGACTTCAGGGAGCCTCTACTCACAGCAGAAGGGAAGGGAAGCCACCATGTCATATGGTGGTGGGAGTGGGGGGATACCATGCTTTTTTAAACAATCAGTTCTCATGTGAACTGAAAGAGAAAGAACTCACTCGTTACTACGGGAAAGGCACCAAGCCATTCATGAGGGATCTTCCCCCATATCCTAAACACCTCCCATGAGACTCCACCTTCAATGCTAGGGATCAAATGTCAAGGTGAGATTTAGAGGAGCCAAATGTTCAAGCTGTATCAGCATCCAACCTGATCAGAGAGGGAATAACCATCACCTCCTACCATGCTTGGGTGATAGAGGTCATGGCAAACTATTATGAGTGGTTAACAACCATAATCATTTTAAAGGGTTAAATAGACATATACAAAATGACCAAATCTGTACCCCCTAATTTCTTGCTATAGCATCAAAACAATAAAATGAAATCTTCACAAAGTTGAGAAAGGGAAGAATTTATTCCTGGTACACATAGTTTTTCTCAATGTGAGACCCTGGATCCAGCTTTGAGGGTGTTCCACATGGCCACTGCCTAAGCAGGGTAGAGAGCTACTCCTTTGACCCTTTCTCCAGGCTTTCTTCTTTTTAACTACTCACCTACCCTATGAATCATATGTCTTCTAAGCTATAAGCTCTGCTCACCATTTGTCCTCCAGGGAGAGAAGAGGCAGGGCAGTAAGGCCCTGTAGTGTCAAGAGGAGTTATCTAAAGGAAAGTAGGGCCTTCTGCCATGGGGAGCTAATCTCCTTCCTGTGTAGCTTTTACATTTTATTATACCAAAAAAGCCTCCCTTTTCTCTCAAAGTTGAACTGAGTAACAAAAAGCCTTCTCAAAGTTGTGTCCACCAAACTTGACTTGGATTCTGATAACTTTCTAATTAATTCCAGTGAATTCCTTTGTTTATTAAGTTAGCAATGAACATCTCTATTCTTTACAATTCAGAGAGGCCAACTAAACCAAAGTGCTCAACTATTTTCTTAAATAAATAAATACAATCATATAAATAACATTTGAAACCAAATGGATACAGTTAATGGGTATGCAGAAGAATTTCCTATGTGCGTGGTATGCAAACTATCCTCTATCAAGTTCTGTTTATTGATGATTTCCTTGATAAAGTTTCTCTTTATAATCAACACAAGAAGACAATATAACGTTATTAGTTTTGAATTACTGTGGTTGTATTATGTTCTCAAATTTTACTCAGCTTCTGCTGATATGTTCACTATATATTAAAAGCATACTTGATCAACTGAATATTCACATGTGAAAGAATGAATTGGACAACTAAAAAAAAGCTTCTTACACCACATACAAAATTTAACCCAAAATGGATTCAAGACATAAATGTAACAGCTAAAACTACCAAAACCATATAACTCTTAGATTATAGGTTAAAACATAGGTTAAAAATTTGTGATCTTGAGTTAGATATGACAACTAAAACATAAGCAACCAAAGAAAAAACCAAGTAAACTGGACTTCATCAAAATTAAAAACTTTTATGTGTCAAAGGATACCACCAAGAAAGTGAAAATAAATCCCACAAATTGAAAAAAAATTTTTAAATCATATATCTGATAAGAAACATATCCAGACTATATAAAGGATACTCACAATTGAACAATAAAAAGGCAAATATCTCGATTTAAATGGGTAAAGAATTGGAATAGACTTTCTCCAAAGAAGATATGAAAATGACCATGAGTACTTGAAAAGATGCTCAACATCATTTGTCATCAAGGAAATGTAAATCAAAACCATAATGAGAAGATGCTTCATATACAGTGGAATAGCCAAAATCAAAAAGATAGATAATAACGAGTGTTGGTGAAGATGTGGAAAAACATGAACCCTCATATATTACTTTATAGAACCATAAAATGGTGCAGCTACTTTGGAAAACAGTTTAGTAGTTTCTCAAAAAGTTAAAGATAGAGTTACCATCTAGGGATTCCACTTTTAGGTATATACATTGGGGATGGAAAACATATGCCTATGAAAAACATATTTGTGAATGTTTATAGCATCATTATTTATAAATAGCCAAAAGGTAGAATCCAAAATTTTCATGAACTGATGAATGGATATGCAATGTGGTATATCCATATAATGCATAAAAGGATAAAAAGGAATGAGGTATTTATTCATGGTACGATTTGGATGAACCTTGAAAACATTATGCTAAGTCAAGGGAAACAGACACAAAAGACCACATATTGTGTGATTATAATAGTATGAAATGTCCTGAATGGGTAAATCCATAGAGACAAAGTAGATTAGTGGTTGCTAGGGCCTGGGAGGAGGTGGATATGGAGATGGAATGCTAATGGTCATGGGGTTTTTGTTTTGTTGTTTGATTTTTTTTTTTGAGAAGATAAAAATATTCTAAAATTATACAGCAGTTATGGTTGTATAACACTGTTAATGTACTAAAAACCACTGGATACTTTGCAAAAGTGAATTTTATAATAATTGAATTATATCTCAATAAAGCTATTCTTGAAAATATATATATATATATTTTATATATATATACTTTGAAGTAGTAATGGGACAGATAATTACTCAGACATTTTTACCTTTATATTTACCTTTTATTATTTATTCAGCGGTTCAACAAACATTAAGAGTCTTCTCTTTATAGGCAATCTGCTAGGTACTAGGAACAGAGACATGAACATGACCTTGTGCCCTTAAGACTAGTGGGACTACTAGAAGTGATAGCATCCAGTGATGATATATGCCATAAGCCAGAAAAATGGCATGTACAGTTTACTAGCCAAGGATCTGAACTACAACAAAAGAGCATCTTGAAAACTAATTCCTTTGCTTTCCCTGCCATACTGTAGAGATTGAGGAGTCAAATGTCAGGATATTGCCAAAAAGGAAGAGAAACAGGAAACTGGTTTGCTTGGATCTTCACCATCAAGTGTTGGTGGTCATAGGATGGCATAAAATCAGCTGTCTTCAGGCCAAATAAGAATGTTGGTTACTTCTGCCTTAGAGAAGAGTAGTTTTTCAAGTTTTTTTAGCCCATGAGCTCATTTTTCTGTCTTGAATTTGGATGTTGTCATCAAAACAAATATTCCATGATTTCCTTGCATTTATCACATCTTAAACTGTTGACAAAATAGGTACAATATTTCCATCAAAGTAGCTTAGACTTGTGCCTGTATAGTTAACTGAAAGAAATAATATCTATTTATCAAAAAACCCTAAAATTCCCCAGTTTATTATCATCCATCTAGAAATTCCCAGTCACACCTTCAGATCTGTTCAATGTGTCTAACTCAGTGATGGGTACTCCCAGAAGCCAGCCTCAGTCTGAGCTGAGTTTAAGAGAAATCAAAGAATGGACAATTACCTCTTTACAAAGCCCATCCTGTGCCCAGGGAGCAGGCTATACCAACAAACATTGGTTATATATATGTTTTCAGAGGAATACTGGCAATTAACAAGAATAAAAATATATATATACATATACATACCAGTAAAAATTACTCTCCAGTGGTTGGTAACTTTAACTATAGTCATTTCCCCATTTATTTAACCTTAAAAACATTTCCAAAGATTTAAACTATTTCCTGTGCTTCATGGTATGGCTTCGCACACCCGAACGACTTTACATCATTGAATGAGAATGCACAATGGGGAATGGTCAGAATGTAACGAAGAACAGTTTTATTTCAGCACAGTTATATGGGTGGCTATTTTTTCTCCTTCCTCTTTTTATGTCACATGCTATGAGATCAGCCTTAAAAGGCCATGTTCTAGGCAGATACATTTCTAAGAGAGCCAAAACCATCTGGGTGAAGCTAATGCCTTCTGCAACATCCCCTATAGTTTCTGTTGGCTATATCATTATAGGACCATCTTCTTCCATGCAGGCTGATTTCATTCCAACAGCAAAAGATGCAAACATTTGATTCAAAAATGAACACTGGGATACTTCTGAATAAAGGCTGTTGAGAATGTGTATAATAATTGCTGTGTCGTTTATAATGGTTTTTGCTAAGATTTTATGACCCACTTGACTTGGCCTGAAATATTTCACTAGAACTGCATTGCTGAATCTATCTTTCCTAAGGTAACATCTTGATCTATTTTGTCTTTGAGTTTTCCTTCCTCGATTTGTATGAGAAGGAAAAGAGAACTGCTCCCCTAGCAATCCCTGGCATATCGCAGAACAAAGGCTCCTCTTAAGAAAGAAAATGGGATTGTCACCTGTTTCTAGAAACCACATTCAAAGACAAATGACTTAGCCCAAAGGGAATGCCTGCAGTATATACTACAGCACAAAAACACATTAAAATCATTTCATGCACATTATATTAGAAATACAAAAGGGAAGAAGACTTCCCAAAACCATTTGCCAGAACACCTGTAAGCCAGCTGCCTTGCTGTTACTGCAGCACATGTGGTCTTATAACAACATTACATACATTCCCATTTTCCTTCTGTCCTCATGGGAAAACAAAAATACTTCCACCAAGGCTTTATCCTACAACATTACCCTTCATTACAGAGTTATGTGGCATCTGTGTGTTTTGGGGACACTTTGGAATTTTCTTTATTATTATCAATAATATTATTATTTTTGGTAGTGGTAACATGTTTTGTGTATATCAGCAGTTCATGATTAGAATGGAAAATGATCTGAGGAAAAGTTTTAAAATTATATTCAGAGGCTATTTTGGCCATTTTGGTTAAGTTGCAGATTCCACATACTTTTAATTATAATTTTTTTAAGTTCAGGGTTTTGTCTTATAAATTGCTTCCTTAGAAAATATATGATATCATATTCACATATCTGTAGGTAATTAATAAAACAATTTCACTCAGCTGCACGTTGCAGTCAGATTGAACCATTCTCCCAAGTTTTCATTTAGAGTTAGAAACAGTGTCTTCTGAACTCACATATTCTGCCTTTATTGAATGTCCATCCACTGCCACCTTTGGTTTATCAGCTCTGTAAACTTAAGGTTTAGTGTATTCATATGTCTGAGGAGGGAAGGCCTCCTCTGGCAGGCTAGTGCTCTCTTCTTTTTCAGTGGATGCCGGGCATAAGATTTCCCAGAGCAATCACTGAACTTTTGTTAATTTGGTCCTAAGACAGCGAAAGGATTAGGGACTCTTCAAGCTATTAATCCAAACAAAATGATAGCTTGAGAATCCAACTTCCAGTACATTCTAAGACCAGCGAAGTTAAAGCAAGTTCATTTCAAGGAAGGAATGAAAATATTTTGGAAGAAAAATCGACTCCTATGAGAAAACAACTTAGTTCTTAATATTTTCATTACGAATCTGAAAAGTTTCTAAGGATTGCCTTCCAGAATGTTCTTTTAGTTTTTAATTTCTTTTAAACTGAAAATAATAGTCAGAGCCTTGTGATCGGTTGTAGAAATAGTATCTATAACTTCCCCTTACTTCTATGTTTGCTGCTGATGTACCTGAAGATGGAGAGTATCCGTAACATTTCCACTTTTTGTTTTCTTGAGACAGAGCCTCAAGCTGTCACTCTGGGTAGAGTGCCATGATATCACGGCTCACAGCAACCTCCAACTTCTGGGCTTGAGTGATTCTCCTGCCTCCGCCTCCCAACTAGCTGGGACTACAGGTGCCCAGGTATTTTTTGGTTGCAGCCGTCATTGTTGTTTGGCGGGCCCGGGCTGGATTCGAACCCGCCAGCTCAGGTGTATGTGGCTGGCACCTTAGCCACTTGAGCCACAGGCATTGAGCCAACATTTCTACTTTAAAAAGTCTTTTTCTCCTGTGTGTCCTATATAGTGGGTAAATTTATCATTTAGTTAATTGGTTGTTGAACAGCTGATTTTGGCTCAGAGCCAAATCTCTGGGGAAGACAGTGCATTGGCTCCAGGTATGATCTCTGTAGACATTAGCTAGGAGGGACGTGGGTCACTGCTCCAGGGAAAGGAATAGTCGACTATATTTGTGGTTGTTTTTGAAAAGGTTGGCCCACATTAGGCAGGGGCATCCATGACACTCCCTTTGTGGGCAGAATGGATAATCAGTGGATAGGATGACCCTGACATCTTGGAGTGTCTACATGAGTACCACCAAATGCTACCTCTGTGCCACACTCTTGCCTCTGGCCCTAACTTAGCAGACAAGCAATACACATCTAAACTAAGCTACGTCAAATAAATTCTGTCTCGTGTATAAGTTTGAAATGAGAAACAGAAACTGATGGGTGGGAAGTGTGTCTCCTTAACAGCAGAGCACTAAAAGAGAAGTGAAAACCTGGTCCCAAGAGAGAAAGGATGAAAGTGGAGAAGTTGAAGGAAATGGAAGAGAGACCATACCATACAGCCTACCAGGATGGCTGCAGGGGTCTCGGGCAACTTTTCCAGTGCCATTCCAGGCCTCCATGTGGCCTGGCCATGCTTCGGCTTTAGGTTTCCATATATACCTAGTTTTGTATAAGCTCATGTACATAGATTTTTGTTGCTTGCATTGGAAATATCCTTGCATGAAGCAATATGTTTTTCATTTCAGAATATATAATGGGTGGCTATTAGCTATATTAAAAATCTTCACCTGTACATATAGAATGATCTGGACCAGTCCTAGTACATAGGGTCACTAGCATGAACACAGGGAGAGGGCTCAGGAGATGCCTGCTTTGCCTTACATTGCCCCTGTACTTGCTGGCGCAGGGAGGACCCAGGCAGGGCCCTAGGTCCTGTCCTAGGTATTTCTGCCCTTGTAGGCCTCATCTTGCATAAAGCACATCAAAAAATATATTTTATGACTATGTTAATATAAAGACAAATATAAACTTAGCTAGAGTTTTTATTTTATATTCATTTTTTCTTCATACGTAAAAAAATTAATAATTAAACATTTTTGTGGGCCCCTGAATGTATCATAGGCCCCAGGCACTGTGCCTAGCATGCCTAATGGATAAGTTGGCACCAGTCCCAGGACAGCATCAGAGACTATTTACCAAGTAATATAGAAGTGCTCCAGAATTTCAGCTACTGGCATGGCCATGCTATTTGTCACCAGCTGAATAGTAACCTTGCATCTAGAAAAGACCACCTAAATGTGTGTTATCAGAGGAGGGGCTCAAAATATAATTCTAATTATCTGTACATTTACTATATATGTACAATTGATAAAGAAACTATAGAAATATTTTATATTTTCTATTGGCACATAGGTGTACATAAATGCATAGGAAATCATTAAGAAGGAAATATGCAAGATTTGGTACAACAAAGGGATGAGCAGCTGGCAGTTATGAAAGATGGTCAAACGGGACTCTTAGTTGATTTGAATTCATTAATTGCTTTACAGAGAACTTATTTCATGCCTTCCTTATGTAAATAAAACATTAAACATTTAATTAAAGGCTAAAAATACCATCTGGCCTAGAGAAGGCTGATGATAAGCCCTGGAAGATCTGTCTTGAAGGACGGCAGTGTTTACAGCTGAATCACTAAGCACCAAGTCCCTGGAGCCAGGCTGCCGGGGCTTGTGTCCCAGCTCTGCCACTGACAAACTACTCGACCCCTCCGTGTCTCAGTTTCCTCAACTATAGAATGGAAGAAGTCACTGTAACCTACTTTATGGGGTTACTGGAAGGAATAAGTAAGTTAATATATGTAAAACTCTTGGAATAGTACCTGATATCTGTCACATTGACCCACACAACAGTGTCGTGCCCATCTCCAAAACACCAATGTGTCTTTTGACAGAATGAATGCCTACTTCATTGAGCTTTATTCTTTACATGTAAAGAGGAAATGGCCTGGGGCGGCGCCTGTAGCTCAGTGAGTAGGGCACCAGCCCCATATGCCAGAGGTGGTGGGTTCAAACCCAGCCCCGGCCAAAAACTGCAAAAAAAAAAAAAAAAAGAGGAAATGGCCCTGTGCTCATAAAGCTCACATTTTACTGACAACAGCAATAAGATAACATCTAAATGACATGCAAATTGCAGTTTATGGTCATCTAGAAGAAGGAAATATAGACCGTGTTATGATGAGGAATTATGAGACAAGAGTCTTCTTCTAGATAAAGCAATTAAGGAAAGAGTTGCTAGGAAGGAAGGGTTTAAACTCCATCCTGTGAAGGGACAAGGAGCCAGCTATGCATGAGAAAGAGCTGCTCAAAGCAAGTATAAACTACACAAGCTGGGAAATGGAAATGACCTTGGTATATTAACAGAAACATCAATGGCCAATGTGTCTGAAAGGTACAAGCCAAAGGGAAATAACTTGAGAGAGGTAAGCTGTGGCCAATGATGTCGATTCAAAGTGAAAGAATATATAAGGGTCTTAAAACAGGAACAATAGGATGTGATGGTATTTCTCCAACTCTTCCCCACCTTTGTAAAAGTAAGTAATCACTAAAAAGTAAGAGATGCCAGAAGATAATGTGTTTCAAGGCAATAATGGAACAAAGATCATTTTAAAGTTTACAAATAGCTTCCACATGAGTTTTTTCCTTTGTTCATAGAATAATTTTATTTAAAATACTCATGTTTTTAAGACATTATTATCACCATTTTGTAGATAAGGAAAGAGAGGATTACAAAAGCCTGAGATCTTGCTTAAGGTCACGTAGTGAGCACACTATGTGGCCAAACTAGGTATGCAATCCAGGTTTTATGGCTCTTGTTTTCTTTCTGCTCATCTAGACCAACAGAAACAGGATGGGAACTCATACTGTCTCCCTCACCATGGTTGCTGTGGAGCACCCCAGGGAGGGGGGAGGAGCGAGGCCTGTGTGGCACACACAGTTCAGAGATTGTCTGAGAATGTCTTACCCTGTATGGGGGTGGGGAGGAGGAGGAAAGGAAAACCACAGCCCTCAAAACCATGCTAAATTCAGGGAAGCCTGGTCTGATCAGCTGTGTAATTGCTGAAACTGCAATCTACAGCCCCCTGTGTGCAGTGCCAGGTCATCCCCATGAGAATCTGGAGAGGATTTGCATGGTGTTTCAGTTGGGCTGTATCTTCCCCAGTCTCTAGTTCATTGTTTTATTTAGGATGTGCTAGAATTTGGCAAGTTTACCTAAATCAACACCAAATTCCAGGAGTTTGAATGCTGACATAAGATCTTGTAAAGAAAAAAAGTTGGGTTGTTTTTGTTTTTTTTATTCCCTGTTCTTCATTCAAGAAAAGTAAAAGCATGGAGTGACTGAGAGGCTGCCGTGTGCCTGTGGGAAGAGATGTTTCTAGCATTTCAAGGTGCTGTGCTTGTTTTCTAAATTACACCAAAATCTGCAAGCTCTTGGGAGAAGTGATTAAAACCTCGCGCCTAATAGCATCATAGATGAGCAAGAAACCAAGTACCTGGCACCTTCCCACCACCACTGCTGTGCGGGTTGGTCGTCATGCTACTGAACTTGAGCTTCATCACAGCAAGCAACAGAGTACAGCAGGAAGCTCCAAGATGTGAAAATGTTGGGTGGAGTAAGACTTGGTGTCCCAAAATACTGATATGCATCACCAGTGGTTTGTGAGGTATTTTGGTGGGGGGATGTGGAAGAATCATTTTGGTGAAGATAGACATATTTTAATGCACTAATTATGATGTAATTAGTATTCCAAACTTGTGATTTTTACAAACATATTTGTTTACGGAGAGATTACAGCACCATGATGATTCATCTTATGCTATTTTCAAAAATTACAGGTGTGGTATTAGGTGATATGAAGTTATAGTTTAAAAAGCCACAATGATGGCCTGGGTATTGGGAAATATTAATGTAACACAAAGGACACTGAATTGAGAATGGCTAATATAGACCAACTGAGAATGTCCAAGCATTAATAATAATGACCTTGAAGACAGGGACTACACCTTCTTTAAAATTGTTTTACCTTACTATTGCTGCTGTAACAAATAACCACATGTATAGTGACTTAACGCAACGCAAATCTGTGTTCTTATAGCTCTAGAGGGCACAAGTCTGAAAGGTGTCTCACGAGGGTCAAATCACAGCATTGGCAAAGCTGCATTCCTTGTGGAGGTTCTAGGAGATAATCTCTTCCTGGCCTTTTCCAGCTTCTAGAGGCCTCCAGAATTCTTTTTCTCATGACCACACCACTCCAATCTCTGCTTCTGTCATCACATCTCCTTCTCTGACTCTGGATTTCCTGCCTCTGTCTTTTATCTATAAAGAACATCTATGACTATATTGGGCCCACCTGGATAATTTAAAAAAATCAATCCATCCCAAGATCCTTAACTCAATCATAGCTGAAAAATCTACTTACAGCCGTGAAGTAGCAAAAATTGGCTTTACCTCCCCCAAATAGATGACTAGAAAACCAGGGGAGAGCAATGAAACAGCTGTTCCCAGTCACTGGCTGACATGCACAGCAGGATTCTTATCTCTGAGAGAAGGGAAACATGAGATAGGATTACTGTAATTATGCTTGCTTGATGCTTGAAGGCATACTGCAGCTATGGAGCAGGGTGGGGGTGCTCAGCAGAGTGTGGCAGGCTTACTAAGTTGTTAAGGAAACTGAGATCAGACTTCAGGAAGACGATAGTGTCAAAAAGTTGCAGAGCAGAGTTCTAGGGGCACTGACCAATGCAGAAAAATAGCTTCAAAAATCTGCATATGTCCTGAGACATGTTCTCCCTGGGAAATAAGGGAGAGAAGAGGGGAGGGGAAGGAAAGAGAGGGGAGAGAGAGATCTGTATAGGGGTATCCTTGGTGAATACCCAAGGATGAAATTTCAGGAGACTAGACAAGCAGCAACTTAGGAGTTAGGGACTGAATTGCTTAGAGTTCATCCAGGGCTAAGAGGTTATTCTCTTCCTGACCAGAGAAGATAGTTTTCATCAAGTTTTCAAGAATTCAGTATAAACCCCAGAAAATCTATACTTTAGAAGGGGGTTAAAATATCCCTAAAGTAGAGGATATTCTGAACAGTGGTTCTCAACCTGTGGGTCACGACCCACAGGAACTGTATTAAAGGGCCGCGGCATTAGGAAGGTTGAGAACCACTGCTCTAGAATCACCCTAATGAAAGCTTTTATAAGTCTTACTATAAAAGAAATGAATAGCAAACTAAACTGAATGCCCGTAGAAAGGCCAACACTCTTTAAACCAGGATAATAATAAAATCCTGACAGTTGATGACATATTATTCATAAAGTCCAGCATACAACAAAAAATTATTTGACATTTCAAGAAGCAGGAAAATGTGACCCATAACCAAAATAACAATTTTCAATAGAAACCAAAAAACAAATGATTGAAAGAATGAAATTGCAAAGGCTACCTGATTATTTATTGAAACACATGAACTTAGGATATAAATAGAAAATATAAAAATAAAAAAAGCAGAACATCTAGAACCTCTCATAATACCTAAATGAAAGAATTAAACACTCTAAAGGAAAAGATTAATAAAATTGAAGAAACAGTAATAAAATTATCCAAATGAAGCAGAAATGGGGAAAATGATAGAAATATAAGTGTATCTAGGTGATCTCTGAGATAACAGAAAATAGTTTGATATTTGTATTTTTGGAGTCCCAAAAGAGGAAGAGAAAAGAAGTGAAAGAATACCACAGCTTGTTAATCCATTCGTGGGTTGGTGGGCATTTAGGTCGTTTCCACTTTTTGGTCATTGTAAATTGAGCTGCGATAAACAGTCCAGGGCAAATGTCCTTAAGATAAAAGATTTTTTTTTCTTCTGTAGTATATGTATACATGGAATATTATTCAGCCACTAAAAAGAGATGGAGACTATACATATTTTGTACTAACTTGGATGGAGGTGAAACACATTCTTCTTAATAAAGCATCACAAGAATGGAGAAGCAAGAATCAAATGTATTCAATTTTGATATGAGGACAATTGATGACCTAGTACCCAGTAGGTGGTAGGGGAATGGGGAGCAGAGAGAGGAAAGGAGAGAGGGGGTTTGGGGGTCATGGTGTTTGGCACACCTCTTAGAGGAGAAGCACATTTATAAGAGGGACTTTTCCTGACAAATGCAGTTAGTGTAACCTGGTTCTTTGTACCCTCAATGAATCCGCAATAATAAATAATAAAAAAAGAAGTGAAAGAATAAAAATGTTATAAGGAATTAATGGTTGAAAATTTTTTCTGAATTTAATGATACACAAAATTTAATGAATCCAAAAGAAAATCAATGCAAAATTAGAAAAAAAAATCAATTCAAGACACATACTAATCAAATTTCTAAAAAACAAAAAAGGTAATAAAAGAAAAATTGTAAAAGCAGAGAAAAAGATGTTATTTAAGTGGAGCTAGGGTCAAAAGTATGTTTCTTAGCAGTAACTCTGTGAGCCAGAAGAGGGTAGAACAACATCTTTGAAGTGCTGAAAGTTGAAAAGAAAAAAAAAAAAGCTATATCAACTTATAATTCAGCAAAATATCTTTCAAAAATAAAGGAAAAATAAAGAGATTTTTAGACAAACAAAAACTCAGAATGAATTGTTTCAGCCAAAGAATAAGCACCCTATCAATGATACATATGTGATTAAATATTTAAAATTTTTTTATTTTATATTTTACTTAAGAGATAAAACAAAACTAGTAGCAATGTTGTATAACTTATGACATACATATGTTTAAAGTAAAAATAAGAAGACTATATTGTGGGGTTTGCAAAATGTATGACCACAAAAGCCAAAGTACTGACAATAGAAATGAAAATATGTTGTTATAAATTTCTTTCAGTATACATGAAATGGTAAAGTGTCATTTTAAAATTGAAAAGTTTTAAGAAGATTGTAAATCTAGAGAAAACACTACAAACTTAATCTAAAAAGGTCTGGCTAATATACTTTTAAGTAAAACAGGTTGGAATTGAAACATAGGCTAACTAAACTGATCTCTGAGCTTTTGGTCATAAAAGGAAATCATGACAAATTCTCAATTTACCAGAAAGAAAGCAAAAAATGAGGGGGGGGGAAAGGAAGAAATAACAGATGTAATAAATAAACAATACATAGCAAGATGGTTGACTTAAACCCAACCAAATCAATAATAACCTGAATATATGTATGATGTGAACTACAATAAGGCAGAATTTTTCATAATGAATTAAAAAAGCAAGATCAACTGTGTGTTATCTATAATATAGAGATAACTCTAATGTAAAGACACAAACAGGTTAAAAGCAAAAAGATGAAAAAAAATGCCCTAGAAACACTAATGATCATGATGAGAAACAACTATCTTTCTATTCTTTCTTCCTTATTTTTTTATGAGGTAAGCCTGTGAAATAATGCCAAGAACAAAATGGGTCTAAGAAATGTGACACCTTTACAATCAAAGAACAAAGAATATTGGTGGTATCAGGCTGAGCGTGCACAGGGGACAGCAAAGGTGTGCTTTGTATTTGGTATGGAGTTAAAGCTAAGGGAGGTACTTTGATACAGTTCAAAGCAGGGCTCACTGCCTGTTTTACATTGAGTCCCCTCTGAAGCAGTTTGACTTCTCCTCTGTTTATGTAGCAAGTACAGTTTTAGGCCTCCTCCTCAGCAACAGAAAACCTTTCCAAAAAGCATCAACCAAGAATTAGAAAGAACAGGCCAGGGACATTCTAAACAATGATTTCATACCCTGGGTTTACCCTGGCTTTCTCTGAGTTTCCAGGGCAACCATTTATTAGAAAGTCTTGGGATCTTTTGGGTTAAGTTATAGGGCAAAATCCTATAAAATAGGTGAAGCAGAGTTCTTCTGAGGTCCATGAGTGTGTCACACAGGCCATGATAAAGTTTGGTCTAGGATGACATCAAGGTCCTCCACGCTTGCTCTCCCTGTGACTCCCCCAGGAAGGAGAGGTAGGGGATTAACAAAGGTTTCACTGAATCTTCAGGTTATATTTTGTCACCGGGAACTGGCTAATCTAGAACAAAAAAAGAGGAAAAACTTTGTTTGCAAGTCCTGGTATTAATTCATACCACTTTGGCAAGTATCACGATAAGGAATCTTTCTTGGGAACTCTGGAATAAGGAGTTGGGCCACTTAGCGCATCTAGGCTGTAAGGAAGAAAGAAAAAGGAAATTTCAGTAGAAATATTAATGTCCACTCTTATCTCCTTTCCCCAATCTTCACTGAGTCACAGAGATGAAGACTCTTGAACAAAGTGAGAGAAAGGAGATCTTTGCCAGCACCGGAGAGAGAGGTCCCTGGAAAATAAACTAGCTGTGCTTAAAGCATTGGATTAATGAGTAGATCTCAGGATGGAAATTCAATTAGTAAAACTAATTGTGGATCAAAGACTGATAGTGCACAATGACCCGGCACCTAAGGTATCTCACAAGAACTCCTCAATAGCAAGAGGGAGATACAGATATCATTAACTTACAGACTTTAAACCCATCCGTCTACAAAATTATAAACAAAATGATGCCCCAAAGCAAAAGACTATGAACCCAGCTACCAGAGGTGCTGTAATCATTGTCCATATCTTATGTTCAACCATCCTCTGGCTACCCCACACTATGATCCTTCTATTTCTGTTATTACTGACAAGTGCTTAATTTTTGATGAGTACAAAGGCATTGAGAACTTCAAAAGTGCTATTTATAAACTTTTGATGGCAATGGAAGCAAAATTTAAAAGGAAAATACAAAAATTGCCAAGATGATGACAGATGTCCACAGATTGTGGGATGAGTCATTCATCAGTAGGAGTACATCGTGCAATGTGAAAATCACTGGGCCTAAGCAAAGGACAGCACTCAGCAAGAGACAAAGAAAAGAGGCTGAAAGAAGAGAATACTTAGCTTTAATATCAAAAGTCTACTAGCCTCATGCCAACTCAGGAGAAGGCCAAGGCCATGTTGTAGAACTTGACTATGAAAGCCTGAAGCAGAAACTTTTTTGTTCCACTGCTTCTTATGGTTCCATTGTTTCCAGGCCCATTCAATGCTGTATAACATCAAAGTCAGTGATGATACAGTGGATGCTGTAGCTGCTAAAATATTCCTGACATCATTTGCAGAGATCATAGGGTAAGGCGGGGTGTTGTACTGGTGATACTATTACAGCAGAATTTCAGTATGGGCAAAACTGTTTTACATTTTCAAAACAGATGCCCAATAGAACAAAAATCAACACAAAATAAAATTGCTTGCCTAGCTGTAAATGAAGCTGTTAATCATGAAGGACTAGGGAACAAATAATTCTAAAAAGAGCCTTTAAAAGCTTATCCTTTGTTTAAGTGGAGGTGTTTGGAATGGATTACTAAAGCTATCTTATGGTGTTCTGATAGAGGTGTCATCGCTAGGGCTGCCCCACTGCAGAGACATCAATTCTCAATTGGGATGAGAACTGCAGCTGTTCTCGGCAGAGTATTTGGTCCCCAGCTTTGAAACTGACAAGGCAGAGGGAACAGGGAGGAGGAATGTCCTGGAACCACAAGGTTAGAGAAGAACCTAGAAAAAAGGATCCTATACTTTCTTCCCAATTATACCCTTTAGCACAAAAGGGGATGGCACAAGCAGAGGTAAATTCTCAGAACCTCTGGTAATTCCACCTCCAAAACCAGTGTGGCTCAGTAAAATAAGGCCACATGCCCACAGAAGAAGTGGATTTAAGAAACTCCAAAATCTTGGCTTGCATAGGTGCTCCAAAAGTATTTTTACTGGATGAGTGATAGGTATGCATTGAAGCTAAAAAGTAAGAAGAATTCATTGAATTTACTTAACTCTTGCTAAGAGGTAGAATTCCTTTAAGAAAAGAATCTTCTTTGTTTAGGTTTGGGAATGCAGTTAAGAACAAAGTAAACTGGGCTGAATGGAGACATAGGCTTACTAAACTGATCTCTATATGAAATACTTAGGAATTTGAGGAGAGCAGAATGTAGGGTAAACGAACTGGAGAGGAGAGGAAAGAACGATGACTGATTTGGAGATAGCAACATAGGAGCAAAACTTCTTGGTTTGAGAAATGACCACAGTACTTTAAGAAGAGGATGTCAAGCTTCCATTTCATATTTTTGTATTGTGTAATCCTAGGTCCAAACCTTCAGTGAAGAATGCCACACACAGTCAGCGTCCTTGGGATAGGTAGGGATGAAGATTGTGCCCAAGGAGATTATATAGTGTTGGACAGGACCAGGAGGAAAAAGCCCAGAGGGCCCAGAGAAGTTATTCCAAAACAGAATTCAGAATACTAAGAAACTCACCGTAACACCAGGGCACACAACACAAACCATTCACTACCATCACCATCATCATCACCACTCCCAAGAACCTCTAGATAGGTTAGAGAAGACACCAGATATGCTATTGGGTATATTTTTCATGGGGCTCATACCAATCATACCTAAATTTGTACCACTGCAATGTGCCCATGCAATTGGGGATCTGGGACACATCCAGGAGCTAAAATCTGAGTCTGCACTCCAGGAGCTAAAATCTGAGTCTGCACTCCAGATGAGGTACCCTGACTCATGCCATCTTTCCTACAACACAACTCCAAATCCTGGGTTTGTTCCCATTCCTCTTAGTGATTTTCAGAGCAGTTCTCAGAGAAGGGAGAAAAAAACCTCAGAAGAAAGAAAATCAGGTAGATTGTAGGCCTTGAGGCAGACAACCTTCCTCTTGTTAAAGAGATCCTTGGGCAATTAACTTCCCAAAGCCTTGGGGAGAAGTTTCATTACTTAAATGTCTTCCAGCAGAACAACTGTATATGCAAATATATCTACTTCTCATTTTTAATTGGCATGGGACTATGACTTAGATATACTCAGCCCCAAGTGCCAATATTTAGAGCTTCTGACAAGTCAGACAGCTTAAGCTATCTAGAGGTTAAGGTAAGGGTGTATTGGATATCTTAGAGATGTCACACTGCAAAGAGCTCTCTGTTAAGAGACAAATTTTTTAGGTAAAGGAGGTTTGTGACATTCAATCACAAACTTGTCATTTCAATTTCTTTCTTTTTCTGCTTCAGTTCTGATGGAATATAGAATCTGATATGGAGTATAACAAGAGGGCTAAACCTCTTGGTGTTTTCTGTGTTTTCTGTTTAGAGGGGTGCAGCTAGATCATTTCCATGATCAAAATACTTCATAATGTGTACACACTGGCATTAGATTGACAGCTTCAGTTACAGCTTTTCTGAAGACAGCCTACAACTATGAAGTTGTCAGTGCATAGCTTCCCATGTGGAGTACTTCAAAGGTAACCAACTGGTAGTGATATTCTGCAATGAGGTATGTAGCACTTTTCTAGAATGAGTGCATGAACTTAATTTCCACCTCATATAATTTTTATCTCCCTCATCAACTGTGCTAAGAACTTTGTGTTTATATCTTGAGTCTTTTCCAACATGGCATCTTTTCCTCTTGTTAGTTTGCAAAGCAGCATTCTTTGCACAATAAGTTGGTTCCTGAAAAGTCAGATACCCATTGGATATTTGCAAATCAAATATGTCTTAGATAAAACCATGACACGTATCCTTTAGGAACCTCTAGAAAAACAAAGAATTTGTGTAACGTAAACAATAGACCTTAATTCATTTGTTTATATGAGCAGGTTTTCTTAAAATCAGAGATATGTGAATACTTCAAAATGTGATAAGTTGTTTATTTCTGTCACTTAATAGCTATTAAACTACCCATTAGGTCCTCTTATTTCTCCAACCCTAATTAGTCTAGAACTCTACAGTCCTATAGCAAATTTCACTCATTCTGGTGTCCCTTTGACACTTCCTTTCTTTATGGAATGACTTTCTAATTGGTTTAAACATAGAATAAATTGTGTCACAAAAGAAAAATGTCTGTTACCTGGTCCTCTGGTTATTAACATTAACAAAGAGGAAGGAGGGGCTGAGGAAGGCCGATTCCTCTAAAGCCCCAGCCTAGGATTAAATGTGTGCTAATCTATCATTGTATCTGTCTATGAAAGCGTTCTGCTGCTGCCTCAGCCTTCACACTGCACAGAATCACATAGCACTATTCATATATATTTCCCACATGGGGGTTTGGGCAATGTTCCATTGAGGTCTGATCCAAAAAACTCCCTCAGGGCTTTTAGGGTCATAAGTCCTGCAGGTTTATGATGGTTTGATTTTAACTTCTGACTATACTGGGCAAGATTTTACATACCTGATGATAGCAAGCCTCACTCTGGGCCAAAAAGCTCTGAACTCCAAATGGTGGTAAGTCCTGCTAATTCCCTAGAGCCTAGCAAGGAAGCTGAGAGGAAGGATAAAACACACAAAAAATAGAGTTGTTGCTAGGCACATAGAATCTGACCTTCTGCATGTGTTAGAGGATTGACTAGAGAATGTGTGCATGTGAATTTGTATGTCGAGAGTGTGTCTTAGGAATTCTATGTCCATGATGCATTTGATGATCATGTCTCCTAAATCTTTTTGAAAATCTCGGGGAATCTAACACTTGAATCTTCAAAGTCATAACCAATAAGAAGGAATCAGAGGACCAGTAAGAGCTTCTGACTTTTGATGTGTTTACATATTCCATGGAGGTTTCCTGGCCATTCTTTCTCCTTCAAATCTACCCAGTACTTACAATGGGGTTAATGGTTCTTAAATGTTTAGAAATTCATTTTCTAAAAATTATCTTTGGGTGGGGTGTATAATTCTGATTAATGATCTCAACCCTCTATTTTTTTTGCTTCCCAGGCAAAGAAGAAAAGGCCCAAACAAGTTCATTTATCATTATTTCTTCTTTTCTTCCTTTTTCTTTATTGTATATCCACATAGGCCTATGGATTAGGAGAGGCTCCCCTTGCAAAGAGAACTAAGAGTTCTCTAACAAGACTGTGCCATATTCCAGCATCCTGTCAAAATGTCACTTCTTTACCAGCCTTCCTCTCTAAGCCGTAACCAGTAGCCAAACTAGTAGTTGCTAAAATATTCCACATATTTTTAGGAAATGAAATAAAATTGTGGGATTTTATTGTGGGTCAATAAGGAGATGTGCTTTAATTATATCTGGTGCAGTCTTCCACATGATGTACAATAGGCTGTGGTGCAAGGGGCTGTTGGCAACATTCTACAGATATTTTCTTATTTTTGTTTTTAATGATTTGTTCTCCGGTGTGACACACCTCTTGAGGATGGGACACTATTAATAGAGGGACTTCACCCAGCAAATGCAAGCACTATAACCTAGCTCATTGTATCCTCAATGATTCCCCAATAATTTAAAAAAAAATGGTTTGTTCTCTTTACATGCTTTTGGCATTGTTGTCAAATATTCGACTTTTTTGATTCTTCCTGGTGGTTGTTGTGGGGGTATTTAAAAAACCCTTATCTGAGTAATTAACAAATATTTCTTGAATTTTCAGTATTCACTCCTGCTGACCTTCTCCCCTCCTTCACAGGACAACAAGCTCCACAAGGGGCAGATTGTGACTGCCCCTTCCATCTGAATGGTAGGATGTGAAGATGTATGAAGCAGGTAGAAACCCAATCTCTAGCCCAGAGGCAATTCCAGCTGAGCCCAGTGGAACCAGCAGAGGTGCAGCTAACTTCCAAACTATAAATGAAAGCTAGGTGTTCATTGTGATAAGTGGCTGAGATTTTAAGGTTATTTATTACCACAGAAAAATATGACCTTATGGAAATTTGTCAAGCATGGCCTTGAGGTTTTGAGACTAACCAAGGGAACTCAAATGACATCAGGAAAAATTCCGGAATCAGCCTGAGGTAACCTGGTTGTCTTAAATTAGGGACAATGTGAACAAGATAAGATCTTTCACTTGATGCTTTCTTTCTTTCTTTTTTTTTTTTTTAGACAGAATCTTACTCTGTTGCCCTGGGTTTAGTGCCATGGCATCATCATAGCTCACAGCAAACACAAATTTTTGGGCAATCAATCCTCTTCCCTCAGCCTTCCCAGTAGCTGGGACTACAGGTGTCCACCACTATGCCTGGCTAGTTTTTCTATTTTTGTTAGAAATGAACTCTCACTCTTACTCAGGCTGGTCTTGAACTCCCGATCTCAAGCAATCCACCCTCCTTGGCTTCCCAGAGTGCTAGGATTACAAACATGAGCCACCACGCCTGACTGATCTTTTTCTATCTTGCCAAAATGAAGTTTAGCCTCTAGGGCCAGGCGGATAGTGGGAGGCTAAATGCCATTTGCAGATTTAGTCCTTGGTGAAAAGGTAGTCACCAGCAATAAACTCAACACTCTGATTTGATTATAGAGTTTCCCTTTGCTTCCTTCTTCTCAATGTGGAGGAGGGAAGTAAGATGGATGTGCATATAGGAAAATATAGAAAAATGGCAACTCACACAGCTGACAATCACACTGAATAACTGAGAGTGTGCTGTTTTTTAGAATCTACACACACACATGGCAACAAACACACTTATTTTCTAGCTCCTATAAATGAGCTCTGTGAGATCATTATTTCAATTATTAGCCACACAGTGTCAGTGCCAACACTGACAAAGGCTAATTAGCATTCTCACATATGTAATTCTCTTCTGAGAGTTGTGTAGATGATGGAGTATCAGTGGGCAAATAGATTACCACCAACTGCTCGTTAGTACAACCCCAACACCTAATTAGTTTAATACATTTAAAATCAGATAAAGGATCCAGCAGAAAAGACTTCCAAAGATATTGCAAACTTTGTATATGATCCTACTCTTAGCTTTCCATACTATTCTACAAAAACTACTGTGAGCCAGGCTCATAGTCCTTGAGCTCCGATGAAAGAGAAGCAGAAAACCAGGAGCAAACATACTCACAAATAGCTTTTCATCCCACCCACCAAACCCATCCTGAGGCCATTACATGAAGTCACCATGTGCAGGACTGTCCATCACACCGAGTCCAGACTGACACTTTGTTAAATGCAAGTTTTGTAAAGCAAGCTGCTAGCACTCTGCTGTTTTGGCTGCAGAGCTTTGCTGGGCTTCAGCAGCTCAGATGTTGGAGGCTAAGCCCTGTTCCAGTGCCAAACATTTGTCTACACACTGTTCCCATGCAGCAGAGACTCAGCTCTGTCAACATCCCTGTGACGAGAGGAAGGCACTCCTCTTCCCATCCCACATGTGGGAAGTGTCCCCTGGTAATGAAGTCATAGTGGGCTGAATGCACATGCTTGAAATGAGCTGCAGCACCAATCCTCAGGAGAGACAGGAAAATTGGTCAACGTCCCACCGTAACTGACCGCTGAGCAAGGAAAACACAATCTGCTCTCAGGGTTACATGGTTTTTCATTCAGGTGTTTCCAAGCTCTGCTATTAGATCATTATAATTTATGGAATTGTTCCACATAAGGTGAATGGGTTAAAAGATCAGATGGTTTCATCAATGTAGTCTTTCTGTAAATGCAGTCTCTCTAGACAATGAGGAACTTTGTTCCATGAAATCTATTCCTCGTTAGACAATTGTCTGCCTTAGAGAAACAGTCCCGGATGAATAGACCTCTTTTTCCTGTCATGTACATGATGCGTTATCTACAAGGATATCAACATAACCATATTTTGAACTAAAGGGCTTTTTACTTTTAAGAAAAGAAGACTGGGAGAAAGTTGGGTTTGAAATGGCATCTGGTTTAGAGGCTCTTATTCATTCAACCTCTCCTCAAAATCTAACAAAATATCTATAGAGACACACAACATATGAAAATGTATACCATCACAAAACTGGCTCTAAATAACCTATTTGCAGAATCAAGTATCAACTGCCATTAACTAAAAGACTAGAAAAAAATGAGATTAAGTACACAAGCCATGATCTCTTGTATGATAACCACTCAAAATAGAGCTGGCTTCTCTCCCTCACCCCAAATAAACAGGAGGTAAGTAAGAGGTCTCTGCCCCTCACAGTATCCAATCCTTGACTCAGATGCACATAATAGGTGTTAACTGGATGATGGAGGCCATCTTTCCATGGGGCAAAGCACTTTAAGGCCTGGCACCATCCTTTATCATCCCTTCTTCCCTGCCTATATCCTCTGTTTTTATATCTAGTCAGAGATGGAAATTCCCAGAAAGTAAATGGGAAGGTGAAATCCCTGAAATTAAATCACAATAATCAGTGGTGCTTCTCAGAAGCAGTCCCAGAAACAGCGTACTTTAGGGATTATAGCCTTCTAGAATGTCCATCAGGGTCAAAGTGTTGGCAGGTGTGGAAGTGTGGTACGCCCATCCAGTAGAGCCCTTGAGATTGCTCAGCCTGGAGTTGAGAATGTGTATAGTAGCTGTAAGTGTTAACATACTGTTCAGCTGCCCTTTTAAGGGAGGAGATCAAAAATAAACAACAAACTTTGTCTTTGAAAACATTGTTGCTGTCCTTCCTTAAAAATACGAAAAGGAGGAAAAACACTTAACATTAGACCAGACCAATAAAAGGTAGCATCACTAAAGATCTACAGTATGAACCAAATTCGGAAGATGATTTATTATGGTACCCAGAAGGAAATTTAGGGAAAAATATTTCCCATCCCAAGTAAAAAGACGTAGAGGAGGAAAAACTCATTGAAAATAGGTTAAAATGGCAAAACAAGAAATAAGAGAAGTGATAGGAATGATCCAGAAACTAAACATTCAGTAGCAGAATTTCCATCTGTAAAATTTTTAAAAGATCTTTGTAAATAAAGAAAAAAAGACACAAAAATCAAATTACTTTAAGACAATGCCATGTAATAAGTGTTCAATAGATATATGTTGTATATGCAATTAAGAATATTGGCCATGCTACAACTTGTCCAAAAGTCAGAGGCCATGCTATGACTTGTCTAAAAGAAGAAAGACCATGCTACGACTTGTCCAAAAATGCTAGGTTGTTCAGTGGAACTGATTGGAAGTAAAAATGAATGCTTCAGTAGCTGCTGAGTTTGCCATTTCCTTTTAGTGAATGTTAGATTAGCAGCTCATGGTGGGGGAGGAAGACTGTAAAGAAATAGTTTGACATGCAAACAAGACACTTGAATTGACACATGGCTCTCTAACTAGTGAGTTTCTGGTGCCTGAGACCAGGTTTTTGTGTATTTCCCCAGGCCCATGTGGAAATGAAATGAAGGTATCCAGCAATAGGGGACTCAGTTTTCACTGAGGCAGCACATTTTTATCAAGGAACAGACAACAGACCTCCTTAGCAAATAAGGGGGAACCCAAATGGTGATTCCCATTTTCTTGGTCTAATAGGAAAAAACTTTGGTGATGTTGATGAATGTCTGGAGAGTTGGAGAGCTCAAACAGCCTGAAACAGTTATCTAGGCTGGGTAACTACACATTCCATGTTGTTAGGCACCTAAGTTTACTCCCTGGTTTCATGTTAAATGTGACTTATTCTGAATCCCTTATTATGAGTTTCCCACAAATCAAATCGTGCTACAGTACGCACTTAATTGGGGTTGAAATCCTTCCAGATATGTTTGGTGCTTGCTAGCGTCCTCTTTATACAAGGTTAATTGAAAGACAATGATGAAGATCTTTACCACCAGCCATCTAAAGGGAAATAGATGAAGTGCTAAAACAATAACGCCCAGTGTTACGACTGTAACAAATGCCATCAATCAGACCACTGGCAGGCTGGCCACACCTCCAGCTGGAAGGCTGTCAGGGCTTATAATCTTAGTAGGGCTGGGTTGGAGCCCAGGGTCAAAAGCAGGCTTCCCAAAAGAGCCAGGCACTGACTCATTGGTTGGTTCTCTTCCCCTTCAATTAAACTCCAGAACGTGCACAACCAGGAGGCTGGAGCAGTTGGGGTGGCCTCACCCTGGTCAGCTGTCCTGCTGCCTGCACAGGGGAGAAATTTCCAAGTGGGTGGGTTGGTGGTGTTTATGTGGACATGGGTGTGGTGAAGTAGAAAGAAGATGAAGAACTTTGAAATCAGACTCATGGTCAATGCCAGCTCTGCCACTTAAAAGCTCTGTGATTTACTCCCCAGAGCTTGTTTTCTCAGCTATAAAATGAAGGTATAAGTAGTTACCTTGCAGTGGTGTTGAGAGCAGTAAATAAGATAAAGAAAAACAAACACTTAGGGTAGTAGTCAATATCAAAGCTTGGTGGAAGGATGGAGAGTTTGTGAGTGGCAGCCTGGGGAACAACTAGCAAGTAAATAGCTATTGAGGAGAGTGGTGTTTCAAAAATCAGACACTAGCTTGACTGACACACAATCCTGGCTTGCCCACTTGGAAGCTCTGTGACCACAGGGAAGATCCTTAAGGCTCCCTAGCGCACATACACATAATATTGCCCATGCAACACATGCACACACAACTGGTTGCCTCATCTAGAAAGTAGAAATTAAAGTGACATTGACCTGGACGAGTTGCTATAGGATTAAATGAGATCACATTTGTAAAGTGCTTTGTGTAATACCTGGCATATAGACAGAGCTCTATAAATCATCTATATTTTAAATGTTTATGAAGTTTGTTTTCATTTATACATATATGCTAACATATATTTTATTCAACACATAAATATGTAATAATATAATTATATGTCATAATACGTAATAATATCTATTTTGCCCCACATATAGTATTATGGCATTTATTTCTTAAGAATGATTCAAAGACTCAAGCCTACATTGTTGGTTTAGGAAATCTCCCACATGTTTGATGTTGACTGACTTGTTCAAGTGGTTGAAATAACTAATAATTGTATGCAATCAGGCCAGGTGCAGTGGCTAATGCCTGTAATCCCAGCACTCTGGGAGGCCAAGGTGGGCAGATTGCCTGAGCTCACGTGTATGAGACCAGCCTGAGCAAGAGTGAGACCCTGTCTCTAAGAATAGCCAGGCATTGTGGCAGGCACCTGTAGTCCTAGCTACTCAGGAGGGTAAGGCTAGAGAACTGCTTGAGCCCAGGAGTCTGAGGTTGCTGTGAGCTATGATGCCACTGCACGCTATTGGGAATGACAAAGTGAGACTCTGTCTCAAAGAAAAAAAATAAAATAATTGTATGTAATCATACAGACACATGCATCTATTACAGTGACTGTCCAAGTGTCCTTATTTTTATTATTGAACACTTACTATGTGCCAGGAACTATACTTTGCACTTGGCATATATTATTTTAAATTTATCCTCATATATCCTACTCATTGGGGCTATCTAATTACAATAATAATTATTATTAGACTCATAGAGAGTGGATCTGGGCTTCAGGCTTTAATTTTATTCTACCTTCATCCCCTCAAATAAAATATATTTGTTTAGAAATATTACTCATGCTGAGAAGAATGCTCACAGAAGATACCACAAGTTTATGGAATTTTTTCAGGCACCAGTAAATGCAAGAGTCCTATTCATGTTGATAGACCTGCATGACACAAAACTACCTTCCAGAAGAAAGGAGCCTTAGATACAAAACGGTCTTGCACAACTGAGTAGTCCAAGAAAACCCGACCAGGCCACTGTATCTGCTTGAGAGAATTCTCAGCAAGCTCAGGGGACAGGTGAGTGGCAAAATGCCTAAGCCCCTTCTTCTTACTGGCCCTGTGCACCAATCAAGGACCCCTTACTCCCTATCACAGAGAGGAAAAAATGCCATTGAAATTGAAGTTCTTGGCAGAATCAATCTCAAAGGGGAATAACTAACTCAATATTGCCTGTGCAGTCACTAGGTCATCCAGGGGAGACTCAAGCCGCAGTCAAGTGAAATGAGGAAAGGGTTCTGAAAGGCAATCCACAGGCCAGATCTGATGGGCACCACTCCGGCAAGCCCCAGCAGTGCCGGCAGAGCATGCCTTGTGGAACCTGGGCTCATTCCCTTTCCCATGGCTCTCTGTGAATTTTGAGGACTCTGGACCTTTTCCAGCATGTCTAAAATTTAGTTATGTATGATCCCCAAAACTATAAAGCTTACAGATATAGCAAATCTCCATTACTGGATCAATCCCCAGGTACAGTTATGATTTTTTTGCACATCAGAAAAGATCTTTAACATTTCTTCCTGGATCAATGTGAAAATTTGTGTGCTCTTTGCATTTGTGATCGTTAAGTCATAAATGAATGAGCTCTTCTATTTGAACAGAAACGTAAGTCTAAAGGATTATTTTCTTGTTTAAAAATTATGTAGATGCAGGCTTGGTGCCTGTGGCTCAGCGGGCTAGGGCGCCAGCCACATGCACCTGAGCTGGCGGGTTCAAATCCACCCTGGGCCCACCAAACAACAATGATGGCTGCAACCAATAAATAAATAAATAAATAAAAATTATGTAGATCCAATCATTATGAATCACTTAATAGACTAAGATAACATTTGTCAAGTGGTTAAAATAATTTGTATAAGCAGATCTATAGTGACATAAATGGAGTGATATGGGCTGGATGTGGTGGCTCACGCCTGTAATCTCAGCACTTTGGGAAGAGGGGGGATTGCTTGAGCTTAGGAGTTGGAGACCAGCCTGAGCAAGTGTGAGATTCGGTCTCTACTAAAAAAATAGAAAAACTAGCCTGGCATGGTGGTGAGTACTTGTAGTCCCAGCTACTTGTGGAGGCTGAAGCAAGAGAATTGCTTGAGTCCAAGAGTTTTGAGGTTGCTGTGAGCTACTATGATTACTGGTACTCTGCCCAGGGTGACAGAGTGAGACTCTGTCTCAAAGAAAAAAAAATGGAATAATGCAATGATGCTCAAAAGAAGTCGATTATGTTTCTGCATTGTACATACCATGAATGCCATGTTAGAACTTCTCTAGGATGGAGACAGCCCTGGGAAAGTGGAGGAATGGGGTGGGGCGGGGAATTAATTAGGCAAAAGTGGATGGGAAGGGAAGGGAAGGAAGGGTGAGTGGGCAGGAACACGGAGCATGGGCCAGCAGGGCATCCAGCTCGTTCCTCTACCCCACAGACTGCAGTCGCCACAGCTCCTGTACGTCAGCCAGCCTCTGGGAGCAGCCACCCTCATCTCTGCTACACAGCTGCCCCCACTGTTCCATCTCCTCAGGCCAGTTTCCTCCTGACCTCACTTTCTTCAGCAATTCTCTGGTATCGAGGAAGGAAAAAGTCCTTTTCAAAATGTACATCATGCTGGAGAAGGCAGAATTCTACATGAAGAGGATAGGTCCCTGTTGTGCTCTATTGGAGGAAAAGTTGTTTCTCCAAAATTGAGTAAGTGAAAAATGCGAGGTCAGTGTAGGATACACATTCTAACAAAAATCTCTAGGCTGCAGAACCACAAACTTTGCTTCTCTTTAGAGGGTGGGTGAGGCTCTCCATGGCCCTGGGGCAAATTAAAAAAATATGTTAGGTTTAGGTAAGGATAGCAGAACAAATCCTGATTAGAAAATCCTTTGCTTCTAGTACCTAAGAAAATGCTTAAAAATTAATAAAAAAATAGGCAGACAAACAAAAACAACCAAAAAGGAAAAGGGGTTAACCTCATGACATAAATGGGGTTATGGGGTAAAATAATGGGGTTATTTTAACAAAATGTCAAAGAAAAATAATGAAAGATTCTTTTGTAGCTTGTGTCTTAACTCTGCCCTTCCAAAAATTATTGTGAAGAAAGAAAAACAGACAAAATTCTGTATTTCTTAGAAATATTTCCCAGTTTGCTCAGAGCTTGGGGGAAGGAGTGGACAACTCAGGGAAAATTTCCAAAGGGGAGAAGGTCCTGAATGCCTGTAAGGATCCAAGCCTGGGGAAATGCTACCTGGGGTCTAGGTTGATTGGGGAACAACCCAAAATCATGGGAGGGAGGTGTATTCCTGCAGAAGTGTGACCTCTTAAAACAGGGAGGAAAGGAAACCAAAGAGGATTCAGGGCCCTCGACAAAGAGTGTCTCCAGTCCCCCACTATTCTCTCCCTCCCACCCCACTCCAAAGCCTTTGGGCTACAGAAAAGTGGACAGAAATCCAAATTCGATCCTCAAACTACAGCTGAGAGAGGAGGAAAAGTAGGCTTAGAAAAAAGAAGGCAGTGTTGCAGGGAATATGCACTCATGACCTCTCAGAGCAAAAAGCAGACTGGTTAGAGCTGCCTGGATTATACATTAAATATAAAGAAGAATAGAAGAGGCATGACAACTATGCAAACATACTAGAAAAAAAAAAAGAAAGAAAGAAAGAAAAAGGAAGACAGGAACATAGCAGGCAAAAGACAGATGATGAACCTAGACTCAAAGGAAAGCTGTTTCAAGTAATAGAAGCCCTTGGAAAGGCTTTGAGACATAAACATTTTTTAAATATCTGAATTCAATATATGAGAATAATAAAACTATAGAATGAATTGAAAATGCACCCTGAAAACCTAAGGAAACTAATTAATTACACAAAAAAGTGTATAACATCCTAATAGATAAGTAATAGCAAAGAACAAAATATACCATGTATGGCTGAATTCATTAATTTGAAAGAAAAACTTGAAGTTTTCACAGCATGTCTAGATGAGAATGAGAAAGTAATGATAGCCAATAGAGAAGAGGTGGTGAACAGATCAAGAAATGTTCTACCTCTTCATACCTCTTAGGATAGCTATTATTGGGGGCAGGGGAAAAACAAGTGTTGGTAAGAGTATAGAGAAATTGGCACCTCATGTACTGCTGGTGGGAATCTAGAGGTGCAGCCTCTGTGGGAAATGGTGTGGTAGCTGCTCAAAAACATAAAAATAGAATTACCATATGATCCAGGGATTCTACTTCTGGATATTTGCCGAAAAGAATTGAAAGCAGAGATTCAAATAGCTATTTGTGTTCCCATGTCCATAGCAGCATTATTCATAATAGCTAAAAGGTGGAAGCAACTCAAGTGCCCATACATGGATGATGGATAAACAAATTGTGATATATATGTACAATGGAATGTTAGCCTTTAAAAGAAAAGAAATTCTGGCCTGGTGCTGTGGCTCATGCCTGTACTCCTAGCCAACTTGGGAGGCTCCTTTGAGGCCAGGAGTTCAAGACCAGCCTGAGCAACATGGTGAAAGACCATCTCTACAAAAATTAGAAAAATTAACCAGGCATGGAAGTAAGAGCTTATAGTCATAGCTACTCAGCAGCCCAAGCAGGAGGATTACATGAGCCCAGGAGGTTAAGGTTGCTATGATCTATAATGACACAATTGCACTCTAGCTCAGCACCGAGAGAAAGTGTAATTGTAGTACAAAAGGGAAGATTTTCGACAATACTACAATGTGGATAAACCTTTAAAACATTATGCTAAGTTAACTAAGCCAATCACCAAGGCTTATTTCTGGGTAATATCAGTCAGCTAGAGTAGTCAAATTCATAGACAGAAAGTAGAATGGTTGTTGCCAGGGTGAGTATGAAGGGAATGGAGAGATGTTTAATGAGCAGAAAGTTTCAGTTTTTTAAGATGAAGAAAGTTCTAGATATGAATGGTGGCTGTGGTTACACAAAAATGTGACCTAATGCCATTGCACTATACAATTAAAATGAATTAAGGGGTAAATTTTATTAAAAAAGAAAAAATTAAATGAAATGATACAATATAGAAATAATTTTTTATCCCCCACCCTTTTTTTTTTAAGGATATGAGGTCCCAGGCTGGACTGCCATGGCACCTTCATAGCACACTGGTGGGTTATAACTCCTAAGCCTCAAGTGATCCTTTAGCCTCAGCCTCCTGAGTAACTGGGACTTCAGCCTCAGGCCCCTACACCTGGTTGTGTTGTCCTCGAAGTAAAAACTCCAATAAAGAAAAGAAAAAAAAAATCAGAGCTATAATAAAGACAAATGTATATGAAATGAAAAACCTAGAGATAGAAAAGAATTTGAAAAAAACCTGATATAAAATGATTCATGTAGAGATATATCCTGGTTCCTTTATTGAAATTAAAATGAACAAACAAATAATAAAGAATGAATGAGGTACCAGCCTGACCTCTAAAACTTTTTCTATAAGCATCATTTAGCTATTGTTCTATTTTTTGACATTATTGTCAAAACCCTAAGGTAAAGAAATTATCTTTATCACCTTCCCAGGTTGATATTCAAGTGAGGAGGGCCACAAGAAGGTATTTACAAACATGAAAATCTCGCAAAACATAATAACTGTGAAACATTCTGGAAAAACCTATTTCAAGATGTAATCTAGCTAATTAAGACATGCGTACAAGAAATCATTCAGAAATAGAGACATCATAGTAAAATAATTGGTACTAAACACTAAAATCTGTTTAAATATAAAACACAATTGAAGAAATTGTGTTTGTAGGAGAGAATATAAACATAGGTATATAAAGTTTTTTTCAAGTTACTACTTTTTTTGTTTGTTTTTGTTTTTTGGTGGGGGCAGGATGTCTTTTCATTTATTTAGATCTTTAATTTCTTTCAGTGATGCTTTGTAATTTTCTGTGTGAAAGTCTTACACCTCTACTAAGCCTTTTTATATCTTTCCCTCTTTTGCATCTTTTTTTTTTTATTAAATCATGATTGTGTACATAAATGCAATCATGGGGTACAATGTGCTGGTTTCATAAGCAATTTGAAATATTTTCATTGAACTGGTTGACATAGATTTCATGGCATTTTCTTCGTTACTGTGTGCAGACATTTACTACTTTTGATGTTGTAACAAACATAATTAATATTCTTCTGGATTTTCATAATAAACATTTTTTATCTTGCTCACATTAGATAAGAGCAGTGAATCAGCTATGGCTCTGTTGGGAGCATTTCCATATATTTTCTCCCTGCAGGATCCAGACTGAAGGAGAAGAACTTCTTTAGAAAATGCTGTTTCCATTGTGGAGTATTAAACCAAGAAATCTCAAGCCAAAGCACACATTCACATGGAAACTTTTTACTTGGAAGAGTCAAACATCATGTCCAATCACAATTTGTTTGCCCAAATAGGTGATGTGACCAAACCTGAAGTCACTGAGAAGGAACTTTAAGTAAATACGGAACATGCGTGAGGTCAAGGGGGAGGAAGTACAGAAATTCTAATCTCATCTCTTCTATTAGGGAATCAGATACTTTATGTAGTCCAAAGGTATGGCTATAAACAAATGAAATGATTTCAGTCTAATATTTCTCCCCTTAACTTTCAAGGAATCGTACACAAACTAGTATCTCCTATGATGAGACAAAAAATTATGTGGAGTACAGCAATTTCTTTAGTTTTCTTTCAGTAATGTTTCTCCATTAAATATTAAATTCAAGTAAAATTAAGTATAATGCTTTTTACTTAAATATAATGTATATAGTCTGACCCTATCTTAAAATTTTCTCTCTCTTTTCTCTCCATCCTTTTATCTGTGATTACCCATAGAGATAGATCAAAGAATGAAGTTTGCCAACCGTAAACATAGTAATGTTTTCTCTAAATAACAGTATTTGGTATGACTTTTTGCTTTCTTCTTTTTTATATAATAAACATATATTACTTTTATAAATGAAATAGAGTCACTGTTGTAAAATTGCAACAAAATGCCAAACATATAAATGTCCTACTCAAATAGTCTAAAAAGTTTTCCTAAATGTTTTCCTTAATAAAACTACATATTTCTCTCAGGTTCCTCTAATTTTCAGGAACGTGTGCCACTGTAATAGGGAGCTCTTTGTATTGAGTGGGGGAGTGGAACATTCAGCCCTCAACTCATTTCTACAGCTGGTGTCCTGCCATAGCTGCCATACGTGTTGAAACATAGTCACCAGTGTGGCAGTCTTAAAGGAGGGGGCCTTAAAAGGTAATTAAGTCATGAAAGCAGAGCCCTTGTGAATGGAATTAAGGCCTTTAACAAAGAAGCTTCAGCCTCTTTTGCTCTTCTACAGGTGAGGATGCAGCAACAAGGCACCATCTTGGAAGCAGAGCTCAACCCTGACTAGATGCCAGTGCCTTTTTCTTAGACATCCCAGACTCTGTCTCTTTATAGAGTACCCAGTCTGTGGTCTTTCGTTATAGAAGCACAGACTAAGGCAGCAATCTTCATTACCGTCCACATGGCACTGTAGTCTGGGGGCTTCTCTTCTGCTCCTCATTTGAGACACATGTATCTCACTGAGGTTGGCTGAAGTATTATCTGCCTAAACGCGCCTGGGAAATCCTTCACCTGGCATCTTGACGGCTCTCTGGGACTGTTCTCCAGAGGCAAGAAAACCAGGCCAACTCAGCTTACAGAGAATCCCACAGCACGCTCTGCCAGAGACAACGCAGTTAAACGCAGGCCAATGATAATGTGAGGTCTGATTCCCCTCCTGCCTCCAGCCCTAGGCATAGACCAGGAAACTCCAGAACTCTGATAATAGTATCTTTCTATCTTTAGCTCCACACCAGTTCTTAGGGATATTTTGTGTTTCTGAACCTGTATTCCCCTCTGTCCTTCCCTTTATGTGAGGACGCAGTGTTCATCTTCTCAAGAGCCATCCTGGAAGCAGACAGCGAGCCCTTACCAGACACTGAACTACTAGCACCTTGAACTTGGGCATCCCAGACTCTTTTATATATAAATTAGCCCATCTGTGATATTTTGTTATAGCAGCAGGAATGGACTAAAATAAGCACTCTCTCAAAAGAGAGCTCTTTTCTCTCACAAACATTGACACCCTGTTTTCTGCTTTATGTTATCCTCTGTTCAAAACATTAGGAGTCATTTTATTAGAATCATGTCTTATACCAAGACCTTAGGGAGCACTAGAAAATTTGATGCCCAAAGTAAATACATTGGACAGAGTGCAAGACTGCGGTTTTAATAGTTAAATTGTTCCTTTTCTGTGCTATGAAAATATTGCAGCTTTTCTAGAGCTCCAGTAAGAATATGGTCCTTGGAGTTCATCTCAACATTTACAAAAGGAACATTTACAAATGGTTAAGAAATGTGATTTACATATCTACCTTAAATTCTTAAATTTGTTTGATTTTTATGTTAGACTCTCATCCTACAAAAAAGGAACTTCTTATTTCCATTTTGAAAAGGGTTCACATCCTATGCTATACAATTCTAATATTTCTTAATTGACCCTAAATTGTTCACTGATTTTATACACTACATAAGAATGAAGGAACATTTCTTGGTACACAGCCGTCCAACCTCTTGAATGCATTTTCTAATCAAATCCTCATGTTCTGCTCATAGATGTTCTTTATATCTGGGTGGGAACAACCTCTTCAAAGTTCAAGTCTGAGGTCACAGGCCTCTGTTTAAACCACAGGGACTGAGGGCCTGGCAGGAGTTGGGGATGAACAGAGTGAGCAGTTAGGGAGTTGGGGCTGCCTGTCTGTCGCTGTGAATTTCATGTGACATCTGATACCATAGGGAGCTTTTTAAAGAATGAAGAACATTATTTCCCCATAGATACATCAGTTGCTGAAAATTTGCCATGATTCTTGGTTGAGAATGAAAACATGGATCCACAAGTGTGTACAACTAACAGTAAAATTGGTTCTCCTTGGGGTTGGAAAAAGAAACACTGTAATTGGGAACATTGCAGGGGTGTATAAGATGAGCATTCTCCACTGGAAAGCATTAGGCAGGGGGGTTTACAGGACGGGAAATTCGGCACAGTTCTTCCTTCATGAAGAAAGAAACCGTTACATCATCCTCCCTGGGGACAGATCACCCATTGGGCAAAAAGAGCCACACCACAAATGAGGGGCAAGATTGGCTTCATCAACACAGATGTCCTTTTAAACCAGTTTTTTTTTTTTTCAATAAAAGTACACTTCAAGATCTTTCAGAGTATCTTTTCTTACTTGTAACTTATATGACATAATTAACACTGAATTCTCACATTGTGGAAAGAACGTTACCAAATGCATGCTCGATTCTCAAGGAAATATGGGACACTGACTTTGAAATAAAACAAGTGAGCAGAGCTCCCCTCCCAGCCCATCGGCAAGAGAGAGGCCTGGTAATGATGTTGGAGTATTTGTAGGCAGGTGTGAGCCAACTTCCCAATAGGCAAGTTCTACTTCACAGACCCCAGCATCACACCTGGAACTAATTGGCCTCCTTTTTGGCAAATTTAGTAACTAGGCCAAAGATTAAATAGACCTTGGAGACTGTACAACCACTTCCGTCTCTAAGTGCTGTCAACCACAGGGCAGGAAGGGGGGTTGCTGGGGAGGTGGCCCAGAGAAAGGGCTGCCCCACGGGCCCCACACCTGCACCAGAACACACAAAACACATCAGGATTCAAAGCACCAAAATGAAATGCCTAAGCATCATGTGGATGATTCCCTTCAAGTTGTGTCTTTCTGCAATCTGTATTAAGAACATTCACTTTTAAAGGCACAGAGTCACACAAATACAAAATAATACCTTCAGTGACATTGCATACCTTGGAGAAGGTTATATAAAGTACAAAAATTGGCTTGGTGCCTAAGCTCAAGTGGCTAGGGTGCCAGCCATATACACTGGAGCTGGCATGTTCGAATCCAGCCCAGGCCTGCCAAACAACAATGACAACTACAACCAAAAAATAGCTGGACATTGTGGCAGGCACACATAGTCCCAGCTAGTCAGGAGGCTGAGGCAAGAGAATTGCTTAAGCCCAAGAGTCTGAGGTTGCTGTGAGCGGTGATGCCATAGCACTCTACTGAAGGTAACAGCTTAAAACTCTGTCTCAAAAAAAAAAAAATACAAAAATTGTTCTATTAGGAAAATGAGTTACTTTTAAATTACTCGTTTTATTAGGAAGATGAGTTACTTGGAGTATTTTCCATTTTAAAAAGATTATTGTATTTCAGGCTCGGCACCTGTGGCTCGGCGGGCTAAGGCGCCAGCCATGTACACCTGAGCTGGCGGGTTCGAATCCAGCCTGGGCCCGCCAAACAACAATGATGGCTGCAACCAAAAAATGGCCAGGTATTGTGGCGGGCGCCTGTAGTCCCAGCTACTTGGGAGGCAG